>CM046032.1:11542206-11660160 GCA_025215565.1 Flaveria ramosissima | reverse complement strand
GTTGGTTTGGATGGTCAATCCCAACGCTCGTGCACGTAGTGGTTTCACACGTTCTTTACGGCTTAAGGCATCAGCCACCACGTTAGCTTTCCCCGGATGATACCGGATTTCACAATCGTAGTCACTAGAAGCTCTACCCAACGTCGTTGGCGCATGTTAAGTTCCTTCTGATCCAGAATATGTTGAAGGCTCTTATGATCAGTGAAGATGATGCATTTGGTGCCATACAGGTAATGCCTCCAATTTTGAGTGCAAATACTACACGCGCCCAACTCAAGATCATGAGTGGTGTAGTTCTTTTCGTGCACTTTAAGCTGTCGCGAAGCGTAGGCAATCACCTTATCCTTCTGCATTAGTACACATCCCAATCCCTGATGTGACGCATCGCAGTAAACCACAAAATCATCGGTTCCGTCTGGGAGAGACATATTGGCGCGTTGCACAACTTCTCTTTCAACGTTTGGAACGCTTGCTCTTGTGCATATCCCCAGTCAAACTTCTTGTCTTTCTGAGTAAGCAGGGTTAACGGTTGAGCGATCTTTGAGAAATTCGCGATGAAGCGACGATAATAACCGGCCAATCCTAAGAATTGCCGTATCTCTGATGGTGTCTGGGGCGTATCCCATTTCTTCACCGCTTCGATCTTGCCGGGATCTACATGAATCCCGTCCTCATTAACCACATGACCCAAAAACTTCACTTCCCGCAACCAAAATCACACTTTGAGAACTTGGCGAAAAGTTTCTCTTCTCGTAGCAGCTCCAGAATTGCCCGAAGATGTTCTTCATGATCCTCTTTTGATCGGGAGTAGATAATATATATCGTCTATGAACACGATCACAAACTTATCCAGTAAGGTTTGCACACCCGATTCATTAGATCCATGAACACAGCTGGTGCGTTAGTCAATCCGAACGGCATGACCAAGAACTCATAATGCCCGTAACGAGTCCTGAACGCAGTCTTCGGTATGTCGTCCTCGAAAACCCTTAGCTGATGATAACCAGAACGAAGATCGATCTTTGAAAAATACGAAGCTCCTTGCAGCTGATCAAATAAATCGTCGATCCTGGGGAGAGGATATCGGTTCTTCACCGTCAACTTGTTCAGTTCACGGTAATCGATACACATACGGAACGATCCATCCTTCTTCTTGACAAATAGTACCGGCGCTCCCCACGGTGAATGACTCGGTCGAATAAAACCCTTCTCCAGTAGTTCCTGTAATTGACTAGACAACTCTTGCATCTCGGATGGCTAGTCGATATGGCGTCTTTGCTACCGGTGTAGCTCCAGGAACCAACTCAATACGGAATTCCACCTGTCGTGGAGGAGGCAAACCAGACAAGTCATCTGGAAATACTTCTGGGTAATCCCTCACCACTGGAATATCCACCAGTTTCCTTTCTTCGTCTTTCTTTTCAACTACATGAGCCAGAAAAGCATAGCATTGCTTTCGTAAACTCTGGCGTGCTTTCATGCAGGAAATAAGCTTTAAGCTCTTACCCGGTCGTTCTCCCTGAACCTTGAGTACTTCCCCGTTTGGCATAGGGATACGTACTACTTTGTCTCGACAGACAATCTCTGCTCCATTCTGCGACAACCAATCCATACCCACAATCACATCGAAGCTTCCTAACTCAAGGGTATCAAATCTATCTCAAAGGATGATCCTCCAGCGTCAACGTACACTTCCTAATATCTCATCGGCCTGATCGGCCTAACTACCATTGGCCATTTCTACAGGAGAACGGAGTAGCTAGTTTCTAGCCTACTAGGACTCAAATCAAGTAATTGCACAAACTCAGAAGATATGAAACTATTGTCTGCTCCAGTATCAAATAATATAGATGCGAAGTGATGATTGAGTAAGTGCGTACCCGTGACAACATTCGGGTCCTGACGAGCATCATTGGCTCCAATGACGAATGCATGTCCCCGAGCTGCATTCCCCTGAGTAGCCGGGCCTTGATTCCCAGCGATAGCCAACACCTGCTGCTGGTTGTTCCCCTGTTGACCCGGTGCCCGATTCAGCCTGGGGCACATATTCCTGTAGTGATCGGGGCTCCCACACTCAAAGCAAGCCCTTGCATTCCAGGCGGGGTTAACCGCTTGACGGGTGCTACAAGATTCGGCGCAGTTCTGCAATCTCTTGCCAAATGACCCGGGCGCCTACAGTTAGCGCACACACGGCACTGCGTCCCTGGAGGATGATGATAATTGCACCTGTCGCATTTGGGGTGCGGCCCCACATACTCTCTCCTGGCGTAAGACACGGCCACAAAATTCCTGGTCGGCTTAGACCTCTTCTCAAATTTTCCGGCACTCGACCGGCTCGACTCCCCAACATCCTTTCTCTTCTCAGCTCCCCTGCCCAAAACCCCAGTTCTAACCATCTCATAAGTCAGAGCGCCAGCTTTCAGAATTGCGCTCTGAATAGTAGGAGGAGCGGCTGCTGTGACCATAGCTCTAATTTGAGGCGCGAGACCCCAAATGTATCTCTCGATCCTCTTTGATTCCGGCGTAACCAGATGCGGAACCAATCTTGCCAACTCATGAAAACGATCAGTATAAGCTGCATGCCCTGCCCCCACCATAGCATGATTCCAGAACACATGCTCCAGCTTCTGCATCTCGTTGAGAGGGCAGTATTCCTCGGTGATCAAAGCTTTAAATTCATCCCATGACATCTGCATCGCAGATTCTCTTCCTCGTGCTTGAACCTGGGTGTTCCACCAGGTTAGGGCTTTACCCTGTAGTGAACAAGTGGCATACTTGATTCGTTGACTGTCGAGGCACTCACTAATGTCGATCACTGCCTCCATCTTTTCCAGCCACCTGGTTAGGGCTATCGCCCCACCTTTCCCATCGAATTCCCTCGGCTTACAAGCCACAAACTCCTTGTATGAACACCCCCGACGAGCATTAACAACCCTAGTCTCAATACCGGCAGTACCACCATTTTCGGTTTCCTGGTTGCTCTCGTTTCCGGTCGGGTTTCCGTTTCCCGTCTCAGTCTCGATCCCACCTTGGGCTCCATCATCGTTGCCACCATCCCCGTGAGGGTGGTGTTGTTGGAGTGCGTCGCTCACTTGGGCCACGATAGTAGGAATCAGCGCGGCCAATTGCTGAGCGATCAGGGCTGCCATGTCGGCGTTCCCTGTTCCTTGACTGTTACTGGCAGGAGCATCATTTGTTCTTGGTGCTCTGCCTCTGCCTCGGCCTCTGCCTCGGCCTCTGCCCCTTGGGGCTTCACTCCCGCCACTATTGCTACGGGTAACTCTTCGAGGCGGCATGCTCTAATCATAAAAGAGGTAACATATCAGCTTTAGTCACCATAAGATACACAAGTATTCCACTTATCAAGTTCCAATGTTCATGTTCCGGTCGGTCAAGATCACCATGCAGCCCATTTCAAGCATATTCTCGGTATACCGGTGATGTTTATATATAGGGTTCCCCAGTGTTCCCACCACACCCACGATGTACCGAGAATGATGCCCGATCCGGTTACATGACATCTAACTTTCCTTTACATCATATCCATAATAATCCATCAAGTCCATGTATTTCATGTCAATATCATACTTATTGTCATCACACATCACATGCAATTCGTGCAGTTACACACACCATGAATTGATAATGTTTCAATAATAATCCATCACAACAGTTGCAAGTCCATGTATACAATCACGTTTAGTCTGGCGGAGGTTGTCTATTTCCTTCCTCTTTCGAGGTTTCAGACAAGGCCTCCTTAAGTTTAATCTCAATGTCCAAGGACAAGCGCAATAGCATGATCTGTGAAGATCTCTTCGGGTCAAATTCCCGGATCTGATAAACTAACTCGGCGCGCAGAGGGAACGGAAGATCCAATAGAAGCATCCCATAAAAGAGTGAGCACAAGGGCTCTCTCATAGGGCAGAAAGATCACATAACAAATAGATGAACAAATCAAGCAGCGAGGAACACATACACGAGATATATATATAGCATACAGAGTCCTAGCATGCAAATCTACATGAAGGTTCCTAGGTTATAGTCTAGGTCAAGCGTATTGCCTAATTCTCTATAACCAATGGCTCTGATACCAATCTGTCACACCCCCGCTAAAAGCGGAAACACGGGGATGTAACGAGACCGGGATCGTCATAACACATGGTAAGAGATAGAGAGCAATATAAATACATAATGACAAGCGTGTCATGACGACACCCGACAACAAGGGGACTTGTGTCGTGTTTAGTCAATGTTCACGACAACATAGCCATAAGCAACATGATAATGATAACACATATTCACATAAGATGAAATTGTAAATGTTAATTCCCACAACCCGGGAACAAGTTTCAAAAGTTGATAATTGTTTACAGGCGTTAACATTGTTCAAAAGATTGTTTAACAGAACATGTTAAGTTCCAAAAATGCATCCTAGGGTCTCCACTAAGGCAGCACACCTAGATTCCTGGACTTGCATGATCACCTGAAAAGATATGCTTAAAACGGTCAACATAATTGTTGGTGAGCTCGCAGGTTTATGTAATAAAAATGTAAGTGATGTTGTAATAAGTAAGCGCGTCGGAATACCGTGAATACAGTTATATACACAAGTAAATATCACATGACATGAGCTTTGCAACCAAACCTAGCGACGTACACAAAGAAATTGTCGGCATATATTCACCCAAGGGCCCGTTCCTGGCCACTGATGGTACCAACTAGTATACCATCGAACGAGGGTGGGGGTGTCAACCCAGTAGTACTACCAATACCTAACCGTCGGTTCCCACACTGGAATTAAATAGTTGCAAAGATAGAACCACACAGCAGACCCAAGCATGTATCAAATAGTACTTGCAACACAGTATCACGTTGATTCCTTGTATGTAAAATGTATGTAAGTTGTACAGCATAGAAATTGTGTAAGCATACTTTTCCCCCAAGTTGTAAATGATTGAAATATTGTATAAATGTAAAAAGGGGCCACGAAACTCACTTGTTAGGTGGTAAGTATGTATGATCGATGTATCCAAATGTTGAATGCAAATAAACAGTCAAACACCTATTGACAGTTATTGTATAGCATTAATGATATGATATATGTATAAGCGCGCAATAATGATGGGTTGGTTCGGGTCGTGTCGGCTGGGTCGCATATAACACACACAGACTGACGCACGTACTAGATCCTATGTAGATCCAAGTACAAGACATTGTCGCCATTAATGATGATGTTTAAGTAAAAGTATCGTTGTTATTGAAGAAGCATGGAATAAGTGTCAATAGTTATAAGTCAATTTGATCGTTGTAAAGCGTTAGTTCAATTTGTTCATAACAGTTTCTGTGCCCTTTCTCGCGTTTGACTTTAATCTGTGTGGCCGAACAATGGCATTATTGTGTTAGTGTTACCTCGACACCACACGACATACTCACGCCACGCACAAGGGATCAAACACAACAATTCCAGTCGCATAACAAGGTCAGACGCACGACTCAACCTCCATTCGTGCGAATCAACCCTCAATCGTGCGAATCAGCTTCATTCGTACGATTGAGCCTTCATTCGTATGACTGGCCTTCAGTCGTACCACACAACACCCAATCGCACGACTCAACTCCCATACGCACGAATCAACCTCCAGTCGTACGAATTAGCTAATTTCGTATGATTGAACCTTCATTCGTGCGATTGAACTCCATTCATGCGAATCACGCACATTCGCACACATTCAGTTGGTCACCTGACTCAACCGCACACAATCACTCAGTCGCATGACTCAATCGCATACACTCATTCGCACGCATGACTCAATCGCATACAGACACTCAGTCGCACAACTCAGTCGCACGACATGCCTAGTCGCACAACTCAATCGCGCGATTGACTCAAACGCATGATTCAGTCGCACGACCCACTCAGTCGCACGGCTCAATCGCATGGATGACCCAGTCGCCTGATCTGCAGAATCGCGACTGTGGTCGGGATGAGCAGCCCCCAAGCTGCTCTAAACACGGGTTTTACACCACAAGGACCTCCAGAAACACTCAACAAACATATACAAACATGAAACGCAAGCAAAGAGACCTCACACGCACCCATACGACCTTGTATGTTCGGGTTGAACCCGAACACCCAAAACCCTAGTTTGGACAGCCGTGAAAAGGCTAGAAAACGGACAACCAAAGACAACTACCTGCTAGAAAGGGGTAGTCTAAGCTGTAGACGGTGTCAAGACGAAGAAAACAAGACCTCTCGGGTTGGATTTGGTGCAAGAATGGTGATTTTGTGTGTGAAGAAGATGAGGATGAAGAAGATGGTGAAATGGGGATTAGGGCTGATAAGGGGGGGTATTTATACCCAGCCCAAGTTTACAAAATTACAAGTTTAGTCCCTGCACTTAACCCCTGGGTTTTCCCAAATTTGGTTCGGTTGAAAAAAACGACTTTATTGGATGTTTTATTATAATTGTAAAAGTTCATTTAATGTTGTTATGACTTAAGAAATGGTTATATTAAAAACATTTATTATGTTTATAAAATGATATATTTGACGTTTTCAAAAATGAAAGTTTTAAAAGTCTTTTTTAAGGTTAACACATAATTATGACGAATACACCCACAACGATAGTAATGCACACATGATATCCACATAAAGAGTCAAATAAAGATGAGGAATGACCAATCATAGAATAGATAACGGACAAACACGTTAATTGACGGACCTTAAAGTGACGGATGTCACATTCTCTCTCCTCAGGTTTCCGGTAGGAGCGGTCTCAGTGTCGGGGTGAGCAGGCGCCTTTCCTTTATCAGCCATAGACGTTTTCCTGTAAGAAATACATCATGAGTAATTTGGTTTCTCATAGCTCATGATTTACATAATAGTACTAATAATAGTAGTGATGGCAATAGTATTTGTTATTCCAACATATAGCTGTCTGTTTTGCCCAGATCAATAGTTTCTTCAAGTAGTATCGGATAACATAGTTCATCATAAAAATTATTTAAATCCCCTTTTTAAAATTAGTTTCAAATCATCAGTATAAACCAGAAAAAGTCCAACCATAACCTAAAGATCAGTGATGGAAATTACGCGTCCGGTAAATTCATGATTACGTTGATCAAGTGTAATCATCAATTTACCCAACCCGATCATCCCAACACTTCCCACAAGGACAGTCCTAGGGTATCAGGGTTGTAGCCTAGGGTCTACTATGGTATTCCCGACTTCTCTACAACCTTTGGCTCTGATACCAATCTGTCACACCCCGGGCCCAGGTAGGGTGGGACGTCACAGACTAGCAACAACATATGGCAGCGGAAACAAACCATTATAAGAGCTCAAAGGAGAGAATATCACATGGCATTAATGTTTTTGAAAAGATAGCGGGGCTAGAAACACATCAAGCCCCCAAATGAGTTTTACAATCATCCAGAAAATAAATTGTACTTGTTCAACACAAATATAAAATTGTTCAAATGTTTCATCAAGGAAAATATGCTAATGCCATGTCACGCGGATAAGTCTAGGTCTTCACAACAACTAGGATCTCTTCATACATTACCTGAAACATGCTCAAAAGAAAATTGTGTCAACTAAAAAGTTGGTGAATTCAAGTGCTTAAAGTTTAAAAACAAAGGACTTAACAAATCCTTCTTTGATTAAAAGAAAATAATCATTGTTTATCATCATGGGAAAAATCATAATCACCCTGCACTCAGTCCCGGTTGGCCTCTTCTAAAGTTGTGTTTTACCGGATATTCCCGAAGGAAGAAACTGAGCCCCAAACCAGTGAACCCTACCTGCCCGGATTGTTCACCGTAGTATCTTAACAAAACTTGTTACATGCCACAACGACCCCTTAGGATCTCAGTGGGGTAACCTTCCTGGAACGGAAGCCACTGTGTGTGGGGGATTCCCAAATAGATCTATCCATATAAATCAAGCGGTTCACGAAAGAATTAATGATCATGATATAAGTATCAGCAGGTAACCATAAATCCCACATAGAATCATCAAATAAAGCACAATCATAGTTCATAAAAAGTAGAGCATTTTTCATCCCAAAACAATAGTAAAAAGGGGGATCACTAGAACTCACCTTAGGTTTCCAATCAAAAGTCTCTTGGTGTACCGGGAAGTGTCTCAAGTCTAGCACCCTAACATGTACATATTAAGCAATAAGCTACTGCCCTAAACTCATTCAAAGTGCAACAATAGTATCAAGGGTTTAGCTATTGAGTAAGGCTTTGGTTTCGTGAAGGTTTGTATAAAAAGTTTCCTTTTATGGCAGGTCAAGGCGTCTTCATGAAAATTGGGATTTTCACTTCATTTGGTTAAGTATACTAAGAAATTTTGTTGTTCAAGTGTTTATTAGCTTCCTGGAAGTTGGTTATAAGGTTTGGAAAAATTTTACAGTTTGGTCCCTCAAGTTTCAAAATTGACAGTTTCTACCCTCAAGTTTAGTTTCTTGCCCTTTATGTCATTTAAGACCGAAGTTCAGATTATTAGAGTCATATTATGATTATTATGGAGTAAGTGCTTCAAAACTTTAGTCTACGGGTTCGATTTTAAAACTGCGCGTTTAACGCTCCCGGTTACGGTAAAAGCCGGATAGTTTTAACAGTAATTTGGAGTTTTCATATATTTAAATCTTGGACCAGTAGGTATTTTCTAAAAGATTTCTTTATAAATTTTTAAGTCCTTAAATTGTGTAAATTGGCCTTTTATAGTTAAAAATCTTGTTTTTACGTTTGACCCGTTAAAACGCGGTTTTGACCGGGTTTGACCATTTAAAGCTTGTTTGACCAATTTTTCAAATCCTTCAAGTCTTTTATTACTTAACTTACTGAAATCATATGATTTTTATAAATCTTAGTTTTGAACTCTATTTTTATGGATTTTTTCTCAAAAACGATGCTCGGTTTGTACCTTTTTAGTTAAAACGTCATTTATTTGTGTCTTTGACCATTTAATTATCCATTGACTCCAGAGTACTTTATTTATCATTTTTGAGCCTGGAATACTTTTCAAGAATGTTAAATTTGTATTCTTACTATTTTTAAGTCATTTTACCATGTTTTCGGGTCCCGAAAGTGACTAAAAGAGGGTAAATCACAACATGTCCTTTATTCCAGAGATTAAACATTGCTAAAACTTCTAATATTAACTAAAACCTACTGTAATTTCAGTCCCAACATGTTGCCTAGTTGATCTATACATCCATATGCTTCAAATATGTAGAAAATGTCATAACCGACAATTACACTTGTGTAAACCATCTTAACTTAAGTTTAAATGTTACCAACACTTCATTTAACTTCATAAACAGATTGTTAAGGTGTCATTAAGTCGTTCATGAGTAGGTTATGGGTCTTGGTTAAAAGGATTTTTCAAACAAATGCTCAAAAGGGTGTTGTTACATGTAGAAAGGAGGGTTTCAAAGTGAAATCCATGTATCAACCGTGGATTTGAGTATGTAGCCTCTTGGAACTTTTAAAAACAGGTTCTTGGGAGTCCATTAAGTCATAAAAATGCAGGTCACAAGTTTGGTTTACAAGAGTTGAAGCTTTCACAAGTTAGATGATACCAAAACACTCAAGATGAGGGTTTTCATGGTGGAAATCGGTTTCCACCTCAAGAATGACTAACTTAACATGAGGTTTTCCTTCAAGAACGTTGGGAACTCCTTAAGAACAAGATGATGGTGAGATGTTTCTGCTACAACAAGGAAATACACTACACGGTCTTAGGTGATAAATGAAGAAAACAAGTGAAATGTCACGAAACCGACAACATGAGCTTACACTCGATGTAACTCACGGTTTAGAAGGTGTTGATGGTCGTGAATGGCTTGAAACTCCTTGGACTTGAATGGAGAAACTCGAACCAAGGCTGGAAAGGTGGAACAAGTACGGTTGTGTGACCAAATCTCGCGAACTAGGCCACTTCTTTGCGGTTTTGCTCTTGGCCGAATGGAACTTGATGTGTTCTTCGAATTTTCTTGCACTAGTCCTTGAGAAAATTATTTGAGAGTGTTGTGAGATGTGTGTGTGTGTGACCAGCTGATGAATTCGAATAAAGGGAGAGAGGGAGAGAGGGAGAGATGTGCATGAAAGGTGAGTGGGTGTGTGGGGTGGTGGTGAAGAGAGGAGAGGAGTGGTGAGAGGGGGGCGGCCGATTTGGAGTGTAGTGAGGGAATTCTTATTTAATTTTTAATTGTAAATTATTATTATGTAGTGTAATTTTTGTAGTATTGGGTATTATGTATTATTTAGTGGATGGTGAATTGAGGTATCTAATGCATGCCCATGCATGCATGGCCGAAAATTATGTAAGTGTGAGTGTGTATGCTCACATTTTAATTGCCTTCTCTTGAATTTAATTTTGTAAGGGTGACTAGTTGACATTCCCGGGACACTAATTTTTAAAAAGGTAGAAACCTAAATTAGCTAAAAGTCAATAATAAAAATCACATAAAATCATAATTCACATCAAGTAGTGAGAATTGTTTCCAATTTCATAGTAGGGTTGAATAGTTTCAATTATTAGCACTCATAACATGGATAATGATGCAAGTAATCTAGGGTTAGGGTAACAACCTGGAGGTCGGTTGTCACAGTCACCATTTTTAATAACCTAAATCCCTATAGTTATGGGCTCTGATACCAATCTGTCACACCCCAACCTTAACGGCGGAATCGTCGACATTTGAGGGTTAAGATTGTTGACAGCCACATAACACTATCTTCATATAAAATTATTATTATCATAAGTTTAAAGATGCAAATTACAACCATAAGTCTCAAAAAATAAATAAATATAACATAAGATAAATATTCCAAGACAAATTTATTTTTTTATCTAGGTCCAAATCCTAGATGTGTGCACACTTCAAGAGATGACATCAAACTTGAGCATTTCCTGAAACATGTTAAAAATAAGGTTAACTATGAAAGTTGGTGAGTTTCCATGGTTTAAATATACATAAATATATCAAAAGATTTACAAGTAGCAATTCATGTCATTGGTTATGAATTATGCAAGTTTATAGAACATATATAGCTACAATCAAACCTTGACCAAGAATGAGATTACAAGTTTATAACGATTAGCTAAGTGTACTTGGTTCCCATGATGAACAAGCATACGTCATCAGGAGCCGGCAATACATCGGCTTTAGCACCAAATAGGCTTGTCAGGCCCATAGATCTATGACGTCGCCAGGCTAGCAATAGTTAATGATTATCAACATATAATGTATCTCATATAAATCTCACAATAACACAAATAACCATGACAAAAATAAGTATGAATTGCATGTGCATTACAAGTATAAAACCTTTACAAGTATAAGTTGATCAGTTTAACATGTTTCAACCTAAAAAGGTGTGAAATAATATATATAAAAAAGGGCATGAAAACTCACTTGACGAATAAGTATATGTATGATGCTTAATAAGAATAATAATCGACGTTTCAACGAAATCCTTCACAAGGTACCTAAACATAAATATATTTACAAGATTTAAGTCCAATGTTAAGTTTAACGATTTAACCGAGGACTAGGATTTTAAGTGGAATTTGGGGATTTTTGTAAGTACGTTAAATAATATAATAAATAAATATACCATTTATGTCTTTTAATATACAGAAAATGAAATTAACCCATTTATAATAACTAATAAAGTTTAAATATATAAATTTGAACAAACATTTGAAATAAACATGATTTAAACGATGATAATTTAAAGGTAACGTTTTGGACCATTAATAATTTATTAATTATTATTAAAAATCTATTTTGATAGAAATAAACCAAGAACAACCTTTGTTAAAATGTTTTATTAAAAAGACATTAAATTATTTAAATTTAGAAAAATTACAAAAAATTATTTGGTGTCTTTAAAAATATTTAAAGTTTACAAAACCATTTTTTTACATTTATTAAAAAAATTAAAATTAATTTAAGGATGAAAATCCTTTAAAAAATATATGAGAGTGCCCGAGTTCGAACCCGGGACCTCAAAGTGGTGATGCAAGTGACTAGTCAGTGAAGTAAGGGTCGTGGGCGTGCTAAGGGTCGTGGGCGTACTAAGACTCGGCCCTTAATTCTTAAAAACACATACAGATAGAAATCCCCAAATCCAAATAAACCCTAGAATGTTTTGATCCAAATTGAAGATCAATTCGAGTTTGTAAGTGTTAATATTCATAGGGCTTTTGTTCCCCATGTAAAGACGAGTGATTAAATGTGTTCAATTACCCGATTTGATTCGAGATGTGTTAAGAATACACGAAGAACAAGTCGCGGCCGAAGGTGCACGATTGATGTGTAATTGCCAATGATAATCCAATTAAACTTGTGGGTAGCTTCAAATGATGAATTAGACCAAAAGCCCCTTTATCAATTCCAGGTCTTGATGTCCAGATGATGGTGTTCGAGTATGTTGCAGGTCTCAGTTTAAGAGAGAATCGAATATGTACTTTTTGTATGTTTCAGGTGAAATTAAGAGTTGTGAACGTTTAGGACTAGTTAGATGATTGTTTAGGTTCGTTTAATTAGATTATTATTAGGATTTAATGCTCGAACGGCTATGGAGTTTAAGGCTTCGGTTATGCTCTCGATTGAGCTTTGTAACCGGTGTTTTAACTCGATAATGAGTGCATTCAAGTTCGACGCATGTTCCAGTAGGTTTTGGGACGGTTTTTGGATCAAGAATTGATTAAATTCGGGGGTTTTTGGGGTGGCTGGAGCTGAGCTGGAGCTCGGCCGGAAATACGGGTCTTAGATTGAGGGCGGGGGGTTGGGTTGTAACTTTTAAAGTTACACATTTGACCCTTGTAGTTTAGTTTTGTTGGATCTAGAAAGGCTGTTGCAACCAAAACCAAGTCACTTAGAAGATTTTGGTACAACAAACAAAGGACTTCCAAAGCTAAGTATGGAACTTCCGAAGGAAGAAGGAGCTCTTCCGAAGACTAAGTGTAAAACAAACTTCCGAAGGAAAACTCCAACTTCCGAAGACAAAGAACCTACTTCTGAAGATCAAGACTTAGAGAGAAAGATCTGAAGTCAACTTCCGAAGTACAAGAAGTCCTCAAAGCCTCGGAAGCATAGAAGCCTCTTCCGAAGTATAAGTGGCTTCAGAAGAACAAGTTTTTCCGAAGCCAGTTAACCTTCGTAAGACACTTCTATTATCCAGTGGACATAAGTATGGCCTCTCCGACACTCTGCTGCAAATCTCTGATATACTGCATGGCGTTTTCTCAAAAGCCATGTAGTTGACCATACTTTAATCTACTGTTTACCTTTTTATGTTAGTACAGTTGCCATCTTTAGTTGGTGACAAAAGGTAAGTCATGGACATGTCATGACTACCATATCTTAGATAATACTTTATCTAAGATACCTTAACTTTAGCATTGTAGTATATGCTTTAGTCTTAGGTTTCCAGCTGGTATCAAAGTATATCCGGCTGTAGGATCTAGTATATATAGTTTCTCATTTAACTCTTGTTTCATGCTTGTAAGTGTCTTGTAATATCTTGAGTTGAGAAGTAATATATACAAGTGCCTTGAAAATTATTCTGCTTGTTCCTTTGCTACTTATTATATTATTATCAACTCTTGTAAAATACATTACTACAATCTGATTTGAGTGTTTCCATAAGTGGTTTTGAGAGAAATACAAGTGTTTTAAGTGACAACCCGATCCTGCAATTGGTATCAAAGCTTTTTAGGCTCTTGATTGTGAGATCTTACCATCCTAATCAACCAGTTTTTCACTCCTCCTTATACCTCACTCAAAATGGCCCTCAACAAATCTAAAGTAGAGATGGGGACGATGACAAAAGCTCCCATCATCACCCCTGAAAACTTCAGGTCTTGGAGCAGGAGAATGGAAGGCTTCATCAGGTATCAAGACAACAAGATGTGGCAATCCATTGTCAATGGCCCGTATAAGCCAAAAGTAGCTGGCAAAAACGGTGCCATGATTGAGAAAGTCGTTGAAGATTACTCTGATGAAGACAGGAAGAAGCTTGACATAGACAGCAATGCTATGACTGTTCTTATGACTGCAATCCCAAACTCTATCATGGTGGGGTTTGAGCATTGTAAGTCCGCCAAAGAACTCTTTGATGCCCTTGCTCAAATGTACTCAAGCTCGAATGATTCCAAGAAGGACTCACTGAAGCAGCAGTTTGAGAACTTCACCTATGCTGCTGGAGAGACTCTTAGCCAGCAATATTTCAGGTACATGGATCTCATTTCTTCCCTTCAATCTGTGGGAATCACTCATGAACTCAGAGACCTTACTAGAAAGTTTATGAGTGCTCTACCCAATGAGTGGACATTCTACTGTATCTCTATCAAGAGAACAGAGAATCTGAATACACTCACCATGACCGAACTCTATGGGATTCTTGATGGATACCGTTTGGAAATGGAAAGCAAGAGGGGTCATCAGACAAGCAGACCCTTGAGTCTTCCTGCTAGCAACACTTTAAAGGTTGCTGAAGGCTCAGGAATCTCCCAGTCTCAGCAATACCTGACCTACACCCAGCAGCCATCTTGTTCCTCTGGGCCTTACATCACATTTCCTGAGACTCCATGGTCTCAACAAGCTCAGCAAAGCTCCTTTCAGGACAGCTGTGCATTTGTCTCAGGAAGTGGACACTCAAATGACTATCAATACTGCTTTGATGATTTAGAGTGTTTTAGCCCGGACGACGTAGAGTACCTGGACATAGTCCAACAAATGGCTCTTCTAACCTACAGAGCAAAGAAGTTCTTTAAGAGAACTGGAAGGCAATTCCCTCAGAACCAAATCAACAGCAAATTTGGGTTTGACAAAAGCAAGGCCAAATGTTATAACTGTAACCAACTTGGTCATTTTGCAAGGGAATGCAAGGCTCCCAAGTCCAACCCGGGAACCCCACAGGCCTCCACACATCCCTCTACACCAAAGCCCACCGGAAAGTCAACAGAGACTGCTACAATGGCTCAAGAAGTTGACTGGAGCTTCATGGTTCAGGATGTGACTCCTGCTCAAGCACTCATGGCCGGAACAGATGAAAACAAGATATATGAACATCTTACTACCCCTGCCTGTATTGCTATGGTTAAACTGTATCAGGACTACAATATGGAAATTAAATCTGATATTGAGTCTTTAAATGTTTTAAAATCTGACTTTAAAAGGGCTGAATCTGACTACCAAAGAAAAATTGAGGAGTTAGAGAAAACTGTGTCCCTCTTAAAACATGAACATACAAACTACAAGACTCAAATCAAGGATTTAATATCCAAATTGACTGAGGCTCAAGCCCAGCTTGTCACTGCTGAGGCTCAAGCCAGGAAGTATGCTATTTCCGAGCAAAACTTCCAAGCCATTCTTGCATCATCCTCTCACTCAAAACTTTGTTATCAAAACAAAGGTGGGTTGGGAACCAATGAAATTGCTCCACCACACTCTTATGAGTCTTTAAGACAACCAAGGTGTGGTACTGAAGAGCAAGAGGTTCCATCTGCTGACCCACCTTCTCATGAGTCAAAGAATGATGCAACTATGGAGACCATCACAGGGAAGGAACAGGTAATTATGTCCTCCCCAGCCAATGATGATCAAACCCTGACCACCAAAGCCAGAAAAAGCAGAGCTAAGGCAGCCAGAAAAACTGCCAAGAAAGTGGCTGAGTCCAAGCTAAAGATAGACCCTAAGCAAAAGGGTGTATTCATCTCAGCTGGATTCCAGGTGGTTGGAAATTCTGATTCATGAAAGGAGTGCAGTACCAGTACTCCTATCCTACCAAAGGATCATAAATTAAAGGGAAAGGTTGCTGATGAAGAGAAAAAGAACAAGAAACAGCAATCCTCTCATTCCCAAAAGGTTAACATTGCATGCATAATGTGTGGTCTGCAAAACCACATGGCTAAAGATTGTTACTACAATCCTGCTAGCACACATTATGCAAATAATGTTAAAAGAGAAGGAGTCAGGGAAGGTTTCTCATTCGGACCATATCAAATGGTTCAAGTGATGAAAAGGGAAAGCTTGTTTCCGAAGCAAGGCTTCTCTTGGAAGAAAATTCTTCTTCCGAAAGGAAAAAGGTTTCGGAAGTTAAAGCTGTAAAGACTCAGAAAAGCAAAAGAGTCCCCTTGAAACCATCCCAGAAGAAGACTGCTTCGAAAGAAAAGGTGGTGAAGGTCTCTTCCGAAAAGAAAGAAGATTCGGAAGAATGCCAAGCTACAAAAGCTTCAACAAGCTCATCCTCTATGATCAACCATGGGATGAAATGGAAGATCAGGGAAGATGCTGTAGCCCAAACCTCTTCTTCAAAGACATCCATTGAACCCCCATGCATAAATTTTGGTTCAATTATGTCATTATCATTGGAAGAACCCAAGACCAATAAGGCTTGGGTTTCCAATCAAAACTAATTATCTCACCTTATGTGTAGGGACATCCATATGACAAAAATAACAACATTTGGATTGTAGATAGTGGATGCTCCAGGCACATGACAGGGAACAGATCTCTCCTTCAATAATTTCAACATTATGATGGAGGTCCTGTCCAGTTTGGAGGTGAGGCCGGAGGATATATTTCTGGCAGAGAAAGTATATCCAATGGAAAGTTAAAAGTTGACAAAGTAAATTTTGTCAAACAGCTTGAACACAATCTGTTAAGTGTTTCTCAATTCTGTGATCAAAAGCATCAAATGCTTTTCACAGAACATGAGTGCATTATCCTCAAACCCAGGATGACAATTCCTCAGGAATTGGTGCTTCTTAGATCTCCCAGGAAAGGGGATATGTACAAGCTTGATATGAACAATGCTTCCCCAATGGGAGAAGTATCATGCTTTCTTTCCAAAGCTGATGGTGATGAGTCAATACTATGGCATAAACGAATGTGTCATGTCAATTTTAAGACAATGAATAAATTGGCTAAAAATAACTTGGTACATGGTTTGCCTAAATTCTGCAAAGATAACTGTGTTGCTTGCCTGAAAGGGAAACAACACAGGTCTTCTCATAAATCCAAAGTTGTTAACTCTATCACCACTCCATTACACTTATTGCACATGGATCTATTTGGTCCCACAAGTATAATGAGCATTGGAAGGAAATCATATTGCCTTGTGATTGTTGATGATTTTACTAGATTTACATGGGTATCCTTTTTAAGAACCAAAGATTAAACTGCTGAAACTTTAAAATCTTTTATTCTTAAAATAGAAAATCAAGTTGATCACAAGGTTAAAATTATTAGAAGTGATCAAGGGACTGAGTTTAAGAACCTAGTTCTTGACTCATTTTATAACTCAAAAGGGATTGCCAGACAATATAGTGCTCCTAGAACTCCTCAACAAAATGGTGTTGCTGAGAGGAGAAATAGGACACTTATTGAGGCTGCTCGAACTATGTTAGCTGATTCAAAGCTGCCTCTAACATTCTGGGCAGAGGCAGTCAGCACTGCATGCTATGTACAGAAAAGAGTTCTTGTAGTGAAGCCACATGGAAAAACCCCTTATGAGTTGTGGAACAAGAGGCCACCGTTCATTGGCTTTCTAAGGTCCTTTGGCAGCAGGTGTACCATACTTAACACAAAAGACAATTTGGCAAAATTTGCTGAAAAGTCAGATGATGCTATCTTTGTTGGATATTCCTCCTACTCTAAAGCCTATAGAGTTTATAACATTAAAAACCAACAATTTGAGGAATCTTCCAACATTGTGGTTAATGAGCACACTCCTTGTGTTAGGGGGAATGGTCCTGATCATATCTTTGATTTAGAATTGTTTCCAAAGTATTCTAAACCATCTTTTGAGAATGTTTCAGTTGGAACATGTGTTCAAAGTAATTCTGATGAAGATCAACTGTTTGAGCTTCCCAGACCTATTCCAAGTTCTCCAAGAGTTGCAGCAAATCAAGTTCCCACTATTGAAGATCTGACAGTATAACCATTTCAAGAGATAGTGGTACTTCAACAAGGGATTCACTTGCTGATTTTCAAATCTCTTCAGGTGACCCTGCACAACACCAAGCTGATGGAAGCACCATCTTGAAGGAACAGGCAACTGTTAATGATGCTTCACAGCAAAGAAATGATGATGTTTCTCTTTCATTCAATCAGTCCTCATTGAATGAGTTTGAAACAACAGTTGGACCAAGTATTCAAGCTCCTGAGCAAAATATGTCCAACTTGGACTTATCTTTGCAACAGGAGGTGATTCCTAGACTCAGGATTCATAACACTCATCCAGCTGAAAACATCATAGGGGAAGTCTCTGAAGGTGTGAGAACAAGAGGACAAACTCATAATGGGAATGTCTGCTTGTACTCATGCTTTTTATCCCAAATGGAACCCAAGAAGGTGGAAGATGCCTTGAAAGATAGTAGCTGGGTTGAATCAATGCAAGATGAGCTGCTTCAATTCAAAAGACAAAAGGTTTGGAACCTATGTCCGCTACCATCTGGTCAAGTACCTATAGGCACTAAATGGGTATTCAGAAACAAAAGAGATGATAGAGGCTTGATTATCAAGAACAAGGCAAGACTGGTGGTTCAAGGATACACTCAAGAGGAGGGAATCGATTATACTGATGTCTTTGCACCTGTTGCAAGACTTGAGGCAGTTAGGATCTTCCTTGCTTATGCTGCATCCAAGAATTTCACTGTCTACCAGCTTGATGTCAAGTGTGCCTTTCTATATGGGGATATAGATAGGGAAGTCTACGTATGCCAACCTCCAGGATTTGAAGACCCACAGCATGTGTGCAAGTTGGATAATGCTCTATATGGGTTGCACCAAGCACCTAGGCTGTGGTATGAGACACTGTCTCAATTTCTCCTGAAGAATGGTTACACTAGAGGTACCATTGATAAGACTCTTTTCATAAGAAAATCTGGGAAAGACATCTTGCTCGTTCAAGTCTATGTTGATGATATCATATTTGGTTCCTCAAATGACCAAATGTGCAAAGACTTTGAGAGCATTATAAAGAAGAAGTTTGAGATGAGTTCCATGGGAAAAATGGACTTTTTCCTTGGAATTCAGGTAAAGCAATTGAAGGAAGGGTTCTTCATCAATCAATCTAAGTATGTCAATGATATTTTAGAGCGATTTGATATGAAGGATTGCAAAGCAGCAAACACACCTATACCCAGAAACCACAATCTCTGCCCTGACTCTGAGGGGGAGGATACTGATCAACATCAGTACAGAGCAATTATTGGTTCTCTGATGTATCTCACAGCAAGTAGACCTGATATCATGTTTGCAACTTGCATTTGTGCAAGATATCAGGCTGCTCCAAAGGTGTCTCACCTAATAGCTGCCAAGAGAATCCTTAGATACCTCAAAGGAGCACCTAAACTAGGTCTCTGGTATCCAAGAAATATTGATTTTAATCTCTATGGTTACTCTGACAGCGATTATGGTGGCTGTAACATCAACAAGAAATCAACATCAGGTGGATGTCAATTTCTTGGTGGAAGGATCATCTCATGGCAATGCAAGAAGCAATCCTGAGTCTCTACATCAACTGCTGAAGCTGAATACATTGCTGCTGCTAGTTGCTGCGCTCAGCTGCTGTGGATTCAAAACCAGATGATAGACTATGGATTCAACTTCATGAGCACTCCTATCCATATTGACAACAACAGTGCTATATCCATTACTGAAAATCCAGTGAAGCACTCCAAGACAAAGCACATTGATATTAGGTATCATTTCATTAGAGATATTCATGAGAAAAATCTTATCAAACTAATCAAAGTTGATTCAAATGAACAATATGCTGATTTGTTCACCAAAGCCTTTGATGAACAAAGATTCAAATATCTCATTACAGCTATTGGGATGATAAACATTGATTAGTTAATCTCATTTGAAAACCTTTTAATGTGTAAAGTCTTATGTCAAAACAATCTAAGCCCTGTTACAAAAGATCTTTTTCTAAATTTTATCTAAGTATGAATTCTTCCGAAGAGAAATTAACCCTCGGAAGATATCTTGCATATCTTCCGAAGCAAATTTCTCCCAGGATAATTTTCTTCTCGGAAGAGTGTTAAGTCTCGGAAGAAGCGATTGCCTTCATATCAGATCTACTTCCGAAGCATTTAACACACTCCACCTGAAAAGCAACATATACTCTTGGAAGTAATCAATTTACCTTTGGAAGTAAATTTGCCTTCGGAAGAATATTACCTTCGGAAATGCTTTCTACTCGGAAGAAAGATTTTACTATGTAACGGAAATCTTTTGGGCCCCACACTGTAAAAAGTAAAGATTTTGTTAATGATGTCGGATTATTTAAATGGTCTAACCTTACCACCCATGTCACATCATCCACTGAACCCTCACATCATCTTATCCAAAGCCCCCTTTAAACCGCCATTTCACCCATTAAATACTTCCGGTTAATCACTTACATCCTTTTTACCCAAATTACTGCCCTAAAAGCTTTCTTCTTCTCCAATTTACCTTATTCCGAACTATATTTCTGTCATCTTCTTCATTGGCACTAAACCCTCAGCATAACCAGGTCGCACTCCTTGATTCTTCAAGGGATGTTGACTTCTCAGATATCATTTCTTTTCTCACCCAATCCTCATACTACACGGCTCTGACTATAAACCCTACAATTTATTCAAACCAAATGTCTGAATTTTGGGCAAATGGTCGGATTAAAACCGTAAATGGGGTTCGTGTTATAAGGTCGAGCATTTGTGGCCAAGAGTTGGTCATCTCTGAACAGATCATCAGGGAGCATCTCGAGCTTCATGATGAGGGCGCTCCAACGGCATTCCCCAAAACAGATTTGGACAGTTCTTATCTCCGAATGGGATACGGTGGAGATGTCAGCAGGTCAACGGTTTACAAATTTAACTTCTCCTACAAATGGAAGTTCCTGCTGCATGTGGTTCTTCACTGCCTGTATAATAAATTTGGGGGATGGGATCAAATCCCATATGAACTTGGGTGCTTAGTTCATGGGTTGGTACAAAGCCTCCGCTTCAACTATTCAAGGTTTGTGCTGACTAACCTAATGGGAAATCTTCAAAGGGACACATTCTTCATGTATCCCAGGTTTCTCCAGCACATAATCAACTGTGAGCTGGACCTGGGCAAGCTTGTCTGTGCAGCTGCTCTGACTGCTCCTCAAATGAGGCCGACCATCTTCAAGACCTTGAAGAGAGTGTCTACCAACTTCACTGGAAGAGATACTGCACTACTTCCAGGTATGATTGAGCCAATGGCTCCTGGTGACATCCCTGTTAACCCCACAGGTGATGAACCCACCAGCAACTACCCTCACCCTGCCAAATCTACCTTCTCCACCCATTACAGTTACATATCAGAGACGTCCCAAACGAACCCTTGTTCAATCTACTCTGATTGAACAAGCCCATCCTGTTCAATCCAAAAAGGCTAGAGTGGAACAAAGGGCTCCCACTCAGCCTGAGGTCCAACCATCCTTCACAATTGACCTCAATATGGGTCTTAAGTCTCCTCAGTCTCAGACCCATGAGCCCGAAACCAAAGCTGATAGCCCTCAGGGAGAGTCTCTATACTCCCCTGAGCAGCCAAAAAGGGACAGCTCAATGCCTCTAGACATTGATCAAAGTCCCGGGTCATTAGGTCTTAACTCCCTATCTTTTACTGACCTTTTGACCGGAGCTGGTGAAGAGATTATGTCTCTTAAAGGCAATGAAGTTGATCCACAACACCCTCTCAAGGATCAACAGAGCCTAGAGAGACCCCTTATCTCTAGCCCCCATCAGCAAAGCCTTACTGAGGTGAGTCCCACTGATGTGGAGGGGACTCATGTAGATTCAGCTACCACTACTGAAGGAGCCTCAATGGATCCTCAGGACAGTGGTAACAAAACTGAGACTGAATCTACGGCAACCATGCCCTTTGATGACTCTGATACAGACATCATTGTGCAAGGGAAACCAGGGCGCCAAGAAACCACAACTGGTGGTGAGGATGAACATACTAGGTATGTTACCTCATCTCCCCATGATTCTTCAAAAGAAGATGAGGGAAGTATGCAACTAACCATTCAAGACCTACTTTCTAAAGTCTCAAACCTTGAATCAAAGGTTAGGACTTTAGAAGATAGGTCTGCCACTCAGCAACTTGAGATTGAAACTCTCAAGGCCAAACTAGCTGAGAAACAGATTGAGAGGTCTGTTAGGCATGTACCAATTCAGGTCTCCTTGACCTCTTCCTCTACCTCAACAAGCTCTCAGGATGATGCTACCAAAAAGGGGGAGAGTGTTCAGAGACAAAGTCAAAGACAGGAAACCCAAAGTCAAGCTCTCACTTCTTTGAGCTCAAAGTATCCTGTGCAACAAGCTGCTATTTTCCCTGAGCCTCCTCCAGTTGTTTTTCAAGTGGATCAAAGGATGCTCCAGGATCTTAATAGGTTCTTTAACAAGTTCCTATTAGAATCCCTCATAGAACAGCCCATCCCTGATATGTCTGTGATTTACTTCGGAGCTCAAGAGCTTCAGAGGTTGAATGCACCTTCTACCACTATAGAGGAAGTTGGTCAACTTAAGGTCCAAGTGGAACCTGAGATTAACTTCGAAGGGGAAACAAGGACTGATGGCCCAGCAACCGAAACAGTTGGGACAGAAAGTGTATTTTCACTGACTTCCGAAGCACAATTCAAAGCCTCGGAAGAACAAACTCAAACTTCTGAAGCTGAGATTGCTACTGCGAAAGGACTATTCTCATTATCCGATGATCTAATAGTCACAGATGCAATCCTGGAACTTGCATCTGAGGTTAATAGGGAGGATTTTCTCACCCAACCATTAGCTCTGACATCTGCATTGACTCCAGCTCCCATCTCTACTACCCAACCTGGATCTTCTATCCAAGAACCCCCAAAGTCTAGTACTTCCGAAGACATCAAAGGAAAGAGGAAGATGACTTCGGAAGAGCTTCAGGAGGAAGAAAGGTTGGAGAAGCTTAAAAGGAAAGGTAGGCTTCTAACTGGGATACTGTTAGCTGCAAGTACCAAAGCAGCTGCAGCCAACCAGGAGGCAGTCAACAACCGAAGAAAAGTAGAGGTCATAGATAGACTTGTTGGTCTAGGGGCTGCAACTGAAGATGTACTCCTGCTACCATTAGAGGAGTTGATAGAGCTGGAAAAGGCAACTTTGCTGCTTAAACAGCAAAAAGAAGAAGCTGCAAGGTTGGCCTTAGAAGAGGAAAGGGAGAGAAAGGAAAGAGAAGCTGATCTGCAGCTCAGGAGAGAAAGGATAACCTTCCTACTCTCCAGAGGATTCTCTCAAGAAGAGTTGTCTCCACATAACAATGATATGATCTTGTGGCTCTTCAACAAAGAGCAAGATCAAATGGAGAAAGAGAGAAAGAGAGCTGCAAGGGAGAAGCTTGTGCAAAAGAAGAAGAAGGAAGAGGAAGCTGGACTGACTGCTGCCAAGAAGATAGGTGAGAAAGCCTGGATGAAGAGTTATCCCAAAGCTCATGGCTTCTCTGGCAGGCAGGTGGGTCCCATGTCAGAAAAGACTCTCCAGCGACATGTCAGTGACATCAAGGCTGACATTCGCGCGGGGAAAAGGAAAGAGATGTATAGAAGGGGACAGGGGATGACCTTCAAAGCAACCACTCAACCCAAACTCCAAACCCAACCTCAACCTGAACCTATATCCTTTCCCTTCCCAATCAAAACCGAACCAACTTCTGAACCATTCACACATGAACCCACACCATCACACCTACCAACCTCCTCACCTAAACTACCTATCCTCCAACCCAAAACCTTAGCCAGAACCCAAACACCTCAACCTACCCATCAACCAATCAAACCATCCCCTCAGCCTTCTAAACATCTCTCCATGGATGAATTCAAGGCAGTCAAGACAAAGCTCATAAACTGCACTACACTGAGCGACATTTCTTGTGAGGAGGATTCAGTCAACTTGACTTATGTTGACGGATCCTCAAGTTCCCTCACAAGAGATCAATTTCTTGATCTGCCCAGAGGAACTTTGGACCAAGCTGCAAACCTCCTTAGCCTCAATTCAGACACGTTGAATGAGGAAGAAAAGAAGCTAAGGAGAAAGCTGGTGACTCTACTGGATACAAAGAAAGAAGAAAGGGTACCAAGACAACCTCTTGCACCCAGAAAGAAGATCATCCAGTGGAGGTTCGAAGACTCTTCTCACAACTTTGTTGTTGAAAGAGAGAATGGAGAGCTCAACAGGCTGAGTGCCTCATCTCTGCTACACTTGAGCAGGTTTGACATTGCTGAGTTAGCTGAGAAGCCATTCTCCAACCCTTCAAACTCTGATATAGCTGCCCACATCAGAAATCATCTAGGCAGCCTTCATATGGTCGAGCTTACTGCTAGAGGCAAGGTTGAAGAGGAGTTGAAACTGAGAGAGGAGGAGGAAAGGAAAGGATCAGCAACCAAAGGCAAAGCCTTTCTACAAATGGTTGAAGGTCCTGAACTTGAGTCCATAGTTAGATGGGAGTATGACTACAACTCCCGTCAACTAACTCTCTTCAGGGGGACACAACAGAGGGTACATGTCATTCAAAGCGATAGACTGGATCTCCTATCCACCAATGACTTGTACAAGCTTCTCAGCACTACTTCAGGGAAGAACAAAGAGACAGACAAATACATTTTGTCCCTGGTGCTGAAGGCTTTGAGAAGCAGAAATAAGTGAAGTTTTGGTAGCATCAGCCTAGGGGGAGTTTGTTGGATCTAGAAAGGCTGTTGCAATCAAAACCAAGTCACTTAGAAGATTTTGGTACAACAAACAAAGGACTTCCGAAGCTAAGTATGGAACTTCCGAGTGAAGAAGGAGCTCTTCCGAAGACTAAGTGTAAAACACACTTCTGAAGGAAAACTCCAACTTCCGAAGACAAAGAACCTACTTCCGAAGATCAAGACTTAGAGAGAAAGATCTGAAGTCAACTTCCGAAGTACAAGAAGTCCTCAAAGCCTCGGAAGCATAGAAGCCTCTTCCGAAGTATAAGTGGCTTCGGAAGAACAAGTTCTTCCGAAGCCAGTTAACCTTCGGAAGACACTTCTATTATCCAGTGGACATAAGTATGGCCTCTCTGACACTCCGCTGCAAATCTTTGATATACTGCATGGCGTTTTCTCAAAAGCCATGTAGTTGACCATACTTTAATCCACTGTTTACCTTTTTATGTTAGTACAGTTGCCATCTTTAATTGGTGACAAAAGGTAAGTCATGGACATGTCATGATTACCATATCTTAGATAATACTTTATCTAAGATACCTTAACTTTAGCATTGTAGTATATGCTTTAGTCTTAGGTTTCCAGCTGGTATCAAAGTATATCCAGCTGTAGGATCTAGTATATATAGTTTCTCATTATAACTCTTGTTTCATGCTTGTAAGTGTCTTGTAATATCTTGAGTTGAGAAGTAATATATACAAGTGCCTTGAAAATTATTCTGCTTGTTCCTTTGCTACTTATTATATTATTATCAACTCTTGTAAAAGACATTACTACATCTGATTTGAGTGTTTCCATAAGTGAGTTTGAGAGAAATACAAGTGTTTAAGTGACAAACCCGATCCTGCAAGTTTGTTATTATTTTATGCACAAACTTCCTTTTAAAGTTTATAAAATGACAACAAACCCCTTCCCCCTAACTTAATTAATTTAAGTTTTCAAACATTTCAAGTTTAATAATCTTTTACAAATTATTATTATTATTAACAATGATATTATTATTATTATTATTATTATTATTATTATTATTATTATTATTATTATTATTATTATTATTATTATTATTATTATTATTATTATTATTATTATTATTATTATTATTATTATTATTATTATTATTATTATTATTATTATTACTATCATTTTTATAATTGTTATTATTGTTATAATTTATTATTATTATTATTACTATTATCATTACCTTTATTATTATTGTTATCATTATTATTAGTGTTATTATTATTATAATTATATTTTTTTCGTATTAATATTATCATAATTATTATTATTGTTCAATCTAATATTTTGATTATTAGCTTTCATATATTAAAATTTAATGACAACTAAGAAATAAGCATAAATAACCCATAAGTTTCATAAATTCACAACTATAGTCCTTACAAGAATTAACGATGTTAACTTTTAATTAACGGAAAATATGAGATGTTACATTACGAGTTTGTGGTTATGCCATTTGGTCTGACAAATGCGCCTGCTATGTTCATGGATCTTACGAAAAAAGTATGCAAACTTTACTTAGATAAGTTTGTAATTGTATTTATCAATGATATAGTAGTCTATTCAAGAACCAAAAAAGATCACGAAACACATCTGAAGATCATCTTGGAGACGTTGAGAAAAGAGAAACTTTAAGCAAAGTTATCGAAATGCGAATTTTGGATTCGGGAAGTTCATTTTCTTGGACATGTCATTAATGAGAAAGGCATACATGTAGATCCTACGAAGATTGAAGCAATAAAGAACTTGGAGGCACCCAAGTCCCCGACCTAGGTGCGTCAGTTTCTTGGACTAGATGGTTAGTATCTGAGATTCATTGAAACTTTCTCAAAGATAGCACGACCGTTGACACTGTTGACTCAAAGAGATATGAAGTACGACTGGACCGATAAGCAAGAGGCAGTTTTTCAGTTACTGAAGCAGAAGTTATGTAGTGCTCCTATTCTATCTCTTCCTAAAGGACCAGAAGGGTTTGTTGTGTATTGTGATGCGTCCCGTTTAGGTCTTGGTTGACTGTTGATGCAGAAAAATAAGGTCATAGCCTATGCATCCAGACAATTAAAGATGCATGAGAAGAACTACACCACTCATAATTTAGAGTTAGGAGCGGTGGTTTTTGTACTCAAGATTTGGAGGCATTACCTATATGGTACGAAGTGTGTTATTTACACGGATCACAAGAGTCTTCAGCATATCTTTGATTAGAAAAAGCTTAACATGAGGAAACGTGATGGGTAGAGTTGCTAAATGATTACTATTGTGAGATTCGCTATCATCCGGGCAAGACCAACGTTGTGGCCGATGCATTGAGTAAAAGGGAGAATGATAAGCCTAAGCGTGTCCATGCTTTGGAGCTGACTATTCATTCGGGTCTTGATACTCAAATCCGAGATGCTCAAGTCGAAGCTCTGAAATATGAGAATTGAAGAATGAAGGTTTGAAAGGCATGGTCAAGGAGTTAGTGGCTAAAACTAATAATGTGGATGTACTTTATGGACCGAATATGGGTTCCACTTCTCGAAAACCTACGTGAATTGATTTTGGATGAAACCCATTAATCTAAGTATTCAATTCACCTTGGATCGGATAAGATGTACAAGGATGTGAAGGAACATTATTGGTGGCCCAATATGAAGGGTAAGATAGGCACCTACGTGGGCAAGTGTTTGACATGTTCTAGAGTGAAGGCAGAATATCAAAACCATCATCACTTATTCAACAACCAGAGATTCCTCAGTGGAAACGGGAACGGATACCAATGGACTTTGTCACAAAATTACCCCGAACAGCAAGTGGTCACGACAGTGTTTGGGTAATAGTCGATAGACTGACTAAGTCTGCTCATTTCCTACCTATTAAGAAAACGGATCGGATGGAAAAGCTAACCAAAATCTACCTTAAAGAGGTGGTATATTGTCATGGAGTACCGATCACGATAATATCTGACAGAGACAGTCAATTCACCTCGAGGTTTTGGCAATCTTACATCAAGCTTTAGGTACTCGTTTGGACATGAGTACTGCCTACCATCTGCAAACAAACGGTCAAATAAAAGGACTATTCAAACATTGGAAGATCTGCTGTGAGTTTGTGTGATTGACTTTGGAGGAAATTGGGATACTCATCTGCCCTTAGTTGAGTTCTCCTACAATAACAATTAACACTATAATATCAAAGCTGCTCAGTTTGAAGCTTTGTATGGAAGGAAGTGTCGCTCGCCACTTTGCTGCGTGGAAGTTGGAGAGAAACAACTGACTGGACCTAAAATTATCCAAGAGACTACGGATAAGATTGTTCGAATCAAAAAGAGGTTAGAAGCCGCTGCGAGTCGGCAAAAGAGTTATGCGGGTAATCGAAGGAAACCACTTGAATTCCAGGTTGCAGAAAGACTTTATCTGAAGGTCTTGCCTTGGAAAGGAGTTGTTCAGTTTTGAAAGAAAGGAAAGCTTAGCCCTTGTTATATAGGACCATTTAAGATTATGGCTCGAGTTGGTCCCGTTGCATATCGACTTAAGTTACCTCATGAGCTTAGTAGGGTACATGATGTGTTCCATGTATCCAATCTAAAGAAATGTCTTGCTGATGAAGCTAAAGTTGTTCAACCTGAATAAGTTTATATCGATGATAAATTAATTTCATCGAGGAACCAGCCGAAATTATGGACTAGAGAATTTAGAAACTTAAAAGGATTCGGGTTAAGTTGGTGAAGGTTAGATGGAACTCTAAGCGTGGTCCTGAGTTCACCTGTGAACGACAGGACTAGATGAAGCGCAAATACCCTCACCTCTTTCCGTCTATATCAGAATCTAGAACTACAGCTTAAATTTCAGGACGAAATTTCCTAAACGAGGTGTAAGGATTCCTATAAGTCTGATGCAACCAAAACAGCCAAAGTCTCTCTGCATGCATGCACTGAAGAACAGAAGTAGAAATGCTTCGAAAGTTTTACACCTTGCATTAGATATATTCTAAGTGTAAAATCTTCCGAAGCCAAGACAACATCTTCAGAAGCCAAAAGTGAAGTCTTCCGAAGATTCAAAGACAAAGTCTTCCGAAGCCAAAGGGTGAAGACAGATTTCTTCCGAAGACTTTTAGATACATGCTTTTATCTGATGTACTTTACCATAAAGCTGGACCACCTTTCCGCTGCAACTCTGTTTAGTCACCAACTTACATGAGTTGGTGAAAAGGTCCATGCTTTTGGTAACTGTACATTAAGGTCTTAAGTGTGTGCTTTATGTACTTTTATCCTTTTTGTAATATATTAGGATGTGAGCTATGGCATGTCATAGTCACTAGTCAAAAGACAATCTGCCTTTTGACTCTACATTTGATTTTGTAGTTGTCTAGTCTTATGTATCCAGCTGGCCTTCAAAGTATGGCCGGCTGTAGGATGTAGTATAAAGTATCTCAAGTACTTGTAACTTTCAGAGTATTTGTAAAAGAACTTGAGAAACAATATACAGCATTCTTGAAAACCAAATACTTGTGTTGTTAGCTATCTTGTTTAGTCTCTCATTTTACTTGTGTTCTTAGCATCTTTCACTTAAGTTAACCAGTTCCCTATTTGAGCTGTTAAGTGTTCTAAGAAACTCTCCGCATTGTGTTGTTGTGTTTTAATTGCATACCCTTCACCGGTCCTGCACGAGGGGAGACTGTGACATCCTGTGTTTCCAAGCTAATATCTGTACGTTAAGAAAATGTGACAAAATAATTAAATTCATTATAAGACTTAATTCTATGATAATTAAGGTCATTGAAGGTCTAGCAAGGCCCCTTTGTGCATAAAATTTATAATTGGTAATTTTGAGAATTATCAGGTCACATAGCGATAAAACGTTTAACGAACGTTGGTGATAATTTGGTTAACTAAATTTGGTCAATATATGTTGATTTTTATGATTTAATTTATCTTAAGTGACAATATTACTAGTCATGAATAATAATAATTAATATTATTTACCTTGATCGCGTAAAATATAGACTTTTAAAATATTGTCTTGACGTAACGTACAGTTCGTTGCATACTGTGTTGTATCGCATATACTTTATTCTTGAGTTTTTGTCACTATTATTTAAATGTTGTTAACCATTGTAAAGTCTAAAATTAATACTTTAAATTTATAGAAAATTTTCGCGTAAAAACCCGAACATTTAAGATTTTTACTAAAAATTTAAAGAGACCGACACCCGCCTTACACCCGGTGGCATCTCACTTAGAGATCCACCAGCCATTTTTATGACTTAATTACATTATTAGATTACTCTAATCACACTTGGACATTTCTATATAACCCACCTCACACTTCATCTTTTGCACACACTCAACCTACCATTTCTCTCACTAGAAAGCACCCACTACCACTCTCCTCTCCCTTCTCTCTAAACTCATGGACAAACCACTCCCATCACACCCTCACCGCTTCAAATGTTCATCTTATTATATTGTTGCATGCTTTTATTTCTGGATTTCAAGGATTCCTTATGAGTTTGGTGCAAAAAATTACATAAATCCAACTCAAAGGAGAAGAAATCCCCAAGGAAATTATTCTTGAATTATCAAAAAACTTTCATCTAAAGTATGAAATTTGAACTTTTATGACATGCAACATGACTTGGATCATTGTTGCAAGATCTATTTACCAAAAAATATTTTTTTCTTGAAATCCAAGGTTCCAACAAAGATTTTTATCAAGAATATGTGTTGTAAAACAATGTGTGTGTATGAGTGTGTGTGTGTGTGTGTGTGTGTGTGTCGTAATTATGTGTATGTGTATGATGATTTTGTGTTTTGATGATATTTCAACATTTTATTGATTTTCTCTTGTATGCAATATGATCAAACTTTTGTTTGAGGTTATGAACATCATAAGAAACCCATCTCCAAAAGAAGTCCATCAAAATGATAAAAATGGGTAATACATGATTGTATATAAAGAATGATGTTCTTGAACCCATCTTGCACTTTGATTTCATAAAGGATTGAGATGATCCATGAATAATGGTGATCATGATCTGAAATCTTTTGATTTTTTAAGTATGTTTTGTTGAAACAAAAACTAAGAACACAATATATAAGCTATGATTTGGACTATGTATATATGTATGTATGAAATTGTATATATGGTTTACATTATTGTTCTTGATTTGTTCTTCATTTATATGTTTGGAGATGATTGAAATAATCCATATATATGGTGATCATGATCTGGAGATTTTGAAGTTTTTATTCACATTTGATTAAAAGATAACAACAATTTAAATTAAAGGTACTCAAGTGTAGATGGGACATGACCACTAGTGAATCTTTTCATAAAATCTAATGGACAAGACAAGTATCTTTATAAGATCTGGATAAATAACTTTAAAACATATAAAATATGAGTTAAAAAATTAGTGACTTACTGAAAATAAAATTTTGATGATTGGGTTTAATCTCGTAAACGTCTTACGTTTAAAAACGCGTTAAAAACGGTGTTTTCGGGTCTAAAACACATGTTTTTGCACAAGTTCAGTATCGGACAAAAATAATAAAGTTTCTTAAGTTAAAAACTTATGTGTTTAAGTATATAAAAAACCCATAACAAGCAAGGTCTTCAGTGATGACTTTATACACCGACAATTTCCGGTCAAAATTAATGGACTGTTTTGGAACTGATTTTTAACAAAATATTTCAGAAGTTTTTTAGTATAAAAGAGTCATATTTAAACATATAAAATGGTCATAAGATATATGTGGGTTGATGTATGGTTTATGTGTGTAAAACCGTACGGTTTCGGGTCAAAATCATCGTATTCGAGTGAAATTCGGGTCAAACATAATAGATCATATTTTTATAATAAAAATTGTCTAAAATAGTTTTATATGAAGGAATAAATCTGCCCAAGATACATATTAAATTGATGTGGCTAGTGTGATATGATCCAAGTCGGGTCATACCCAATAACAAGTCAAACAAACACCGATAAATATTTATCCGCTGATAAGATCACACAGATAAATATTAGCACCAATTTAGAAACCGGGTTTTCTAAATCATTGCTTTTGTAAATGAACAACATTATATGGATAATTTGTTCATGAGATGTTAGTTGTTTTATTATTTAAATTAGTTAAATAATATCAAACAAAAAGAATGTTAGGTTTTATAAAATTACAAGGGTTTTAATTTTATAAAAATGGAGTGCAAGAGTTATTTTATAAAACATTTCAAATGGGAGGGAAACCCACTTTGTGGGCCCTAACTTCGGCCGCCCCTTTTGGGGTTTGAGGCCTTTGATTTGTTGTTGTTGCATGCAACATTGAGAACATAACTCTCTTCCACCAAGACATCTCTCTCTCTTACACACACACAAGAGCAAGGATCCTCTCATATCTCTCTCTAATTTCGAATTAAAGAGCTCCAAAAACACAAGATTTTCAGCTATCAAAGAAGGGTTCTTGGCTGGAAAATCAAGCTTGAAGAGGGTTCTACAAGTTGGTGTTGCAAGTCCCAGCAAGGGTGTGTTTGTACAAGCTTGGGGTATCATCTCTTGAGGACTTCTACATTGAAGTCTTGACCATCTAACATCATCATCTTGTCCTACACATCCACGGTTTTAAAGGTTGTCTTCTTAACCTCCTTTGGTTGTTATCTTGTATGCATTTCGTATTTGGATCCATGGTTTGGGTTTAGCTTTTCAAATGAGTTTGATAATCTATATATTAACAAGTTTTAAAACTTATTATCCGCTGCGTTTTTCATATATACAACATTATATGAACTTTGATAAACTTGTTAAATCCCTTCAATGGCATCAAGAGCCACTTATACGAATGCATACATGTATATGACATTCTAGTTCACGGTTTTGTGGTGTGTGACACCATATGGCCGAGAGTTAGAGGGCTGGATTGGCCCCCTTTTTTTGATTTTAAAGATACTATTTTATATGCATGTTAGGATCTTTAAAATTTGGGTCATGTTTGTTTGTTTGTTTGGACCAAACCCATTTGTTCTTGGTTTATGTTGGCCAAGAATATGGTTGAAAAGGGGCTGCCAAAATCGATTGTTATGTGTATATAGATGTTCATAACCTAGCCAATACCTTGTATTTGGATGTGTTTTGTGTTGTGATGTTGTATGATTATTTATTTGGGTTTGTAATCTATTTATTATTTATGTTGGTTTGTAATAATAAGTAGATTAGTTGTATTTCTTTTACTAGCAAAAAAAATGTATTAGGATATATTTTGTAAAAGAAGTTCAAGAAGACTTTGGTTTTTGGTTTGGGCCATTTTAGGCCCAAATGGGCCTCATAGCCCAAGATTGGTTTTAAGCCCAATAACCAAAGCCCAAAGCATGAAGGCCCAAGAAAGCTAGGAGCTGAAGTTGGAGCCCAAAAGAAAGCCCAAATGGACACTTGATGCATTAGGATGCGGGATCAAGTGGGAGCACACCATCTCAATGCCTTGTGTCATGTTTATGCTCCATTATTGACCCTCTTGGCACACTTGTTTTGGCCAACAAGTGTTGCCAAATCCATTGGCTATGGTTATGAACTTGTGATTGCTTTATTATGCATGTATGGTTGATTTACGTTCATCTTATCTTATTATGGAATTGGATAGTTAACAACTCGAAATCAACAACTCGCATAAAATTGGTTCCTTAGAAATCAATAAGTAATAAAATGGGTTTTACCAAATGAAAATTGTTTTCATAATTAATTGGGCTATTAAAAGGAATTTTGAAATAAGTTTCAAATAAACTACCATGCATTTGAATGCATACAAATGCAAGGTATGAAAATTGTTTTCCAAACTAGAATTTAGTAAAACATAAATCCCTTTTAAATCAAGTCAAACACCATCCTATTATACAACACTCGAATCATTTGAGAATTTAATGTGGGATAAAGGTCACCTAACCACGTTAAAGGAAACTTATGGTTTTGAGGTGGGTTTGCCACATTTATGGGATAAAGGTCACCTAACCACTAATATTAGCAAATCCACACGTGTGTCTAAGTAGGACGACTTAATTTGGAAATCATGCATTAGGATCACCGAAACATGACGTACAAAGGGTGTTGATGGGATAAACATGCCAATCAAACATAAGATGTTTAACCGATCCCATACACTAGAAATTGTAATAGGTTACAATTGTCAAACGTTGACTACCTTGTTAATTTAAATAAAGGGATAAAGGTCACCTAACCGATATTTAAATGTAACGTTGGATTCTAAATTTTGACTATTAATTGTCTATGAGACAAAAGGGTATTAATAATCAAAATACATTGATATTAAAAGTACTAAAATTGAACTTTGTAAAATTGTAGATGGCTAACAACAACAACGCAATCCCGACCGTCCATAACCTATCACTAAGAACCATCCTTGAAAAGGAACGTCTAAACCATGGGAACTTCATGGATTGGTACCAAAATTTGAGAATTGTTCTCAAACAAGAAAAGAAGTCCTATGTGTTAGACGATCCTATTCCCGATCAACCCGATGAAAATGACGTTGAGGCCTTTGCCGAATGGGTCAAGTACACCGAAGACTCTGTGCAAGTCTCATGTCTCATGCTAGCGAGTATGATTCCTGATTTGCAAAAGGACTTTGAGAACCACAATGCCTATGACATGATCACCCAGTTGAGGGAAATGTTCCAACAACAATCAAGGGTGGAGCGCTTCGAAACGGTTCGAGCACTCCATGCATGTCGAATGGACGAGACCCAGTCGGTATCATCTTACGTTCTCAAGATGAAGAGCCACATTGATCGCCTTGAAAGGCTTAACTGTCGTGTGTCCAACGAGTTGGGTCGGATTTGATCCTCAACTCCCTATCCAAGAAGTTTGATAGCTTCGTTATGAACTATAACATGAATGGATGGGACAAGAGCATTGGTGAGCTTCATTCAATGCTCAAAACGGCCGAGGAAGGCATGGGTAGAAAGGTTCTACCGGTCCTTACGATCAATGAAGGTGGTAGTAGGAAAAGGCACCTCCACGACCCTAGGGCAAATGTTGCCAAAGGGAAGGGACACGTCAAAGGGAAGGGTAAGGGTAAAGCAAAAATGGAACCGCCCAAACCGAAAGAAAAGAAGCAAAAGGTTGCTCATGATGACCCGTGTTTTGAGTGTGGTGAAGTAGGCCATTGGAAACGCAATTGTCCGGTCTATCTCAAAGCGTTGAGATCGAAGAGGGACGTGGGGCAAACTTCAGGTACAATGTTTATGATACATGTTGAGCTAAATGTTATTTCTTCTAACACATGGGTATTAGATACTGAATGTGGAACTCATATTTGCAATTTGTTGCAGGGGTTCAAAAGAAGTGAGCATTATGCAAAAGGGGAAATAAGTCTCTTCATGGGCAATGGTGCAAAGGTTCACGTGGAAGCCCAAGGAGACTACATTTTGAAGCTTCCAAGTGGTTTGGAAGTTAATTTTAAAAATGTTTTGTATGCTCCTAGTTTAACTAGGAACATTATTTCTGTTTCCTGTTTAAGACAATATGATTATGATTTCAAGTTTGTTGACAATGATATTCATGTTTCTTTAAATCATGTGTTTTATTTTAAGGCTATACCTTGTAATGGTATTTATGAATTGGTTCATAATAACACAACATATGATAGCTCAATGTACCAAGCAACCACCAAAAGGCTCAAATTAGATTTAAATGATTCCTATCTTTGGCATTGTCGCCTTGGTCATATAAACAAGAATCGTATGCAAAAACTCCAAAAGAATGGTCATTTAAAAACTAATGAAAATGTTTCATTTGATATATGCGAGTCTTGTTTACAAGGTAAAATGACAAAGGTCCCTTTTAGTGGGACTAATGAAAGGGCAAAGGATTTATTAGGGATCATACATTCGGATGTATGTGGACCTTTTAAACCAACAACTAGGAATGGTGAAAGATACTTCATTACTTTTACCGATGACTATAGTCGTTATGGGTATGTGTACTTGTTAAGACACAAACATGAATCTTTTGAAATGTTCAAAATCTTCAAGAATGAAGTTGAAAATCAACTCAACAAAAGGGTCATGATTCTTCGTACAGATAGAGGAGGCGAATACCTGAATAGTGAATTTCAAGAGTATCTTAGAAGTTGTGGGATTGTCTCACAACTTACTCCACCTGGAACACCACAACATAATGGTGTGTCTGAAAGGAGGAATCGAACTCTATTAGATATGGTTCGATCTATGATGGCTGGAAGTACACTACCTCTATCATTTTGGGGTTTCGCATTGCTCTCCGCGGCCCGTATTTTAAATATGGCCCCAACCAAGAAAGTGGAAAGGACACCTTTTGAAGTATGGCATGGAAGGGTTCCATCATTATCATATTTGAAAGTTTGGGGGTGTGAGGCTTATCCTAAGCAATACGCTCAAAACAAACTGGAAGCCCGATCCACAAAGTGTATCTTCATGGGATACCCTAGAGATTGTATTGGATACTATTTCTATGATCCAACAGAGCAGAAAGTATTTATTGCTCGAAAGGCAGAGTTCTTAGAGACTAAGTTTCTTTCGGAAGAAACTAGTGGAAGAGCAGTGGAACTTGAAGAGGTTCAAGATTCACAAGACGATACACAATTGGTTGAAACTAGCAATCAACATGAGGATGTTGAGAATGATCATATGGATGATCAAGATACACAAAACGTTCGCAGATCTGGTAGAACTAGTATTCCTCCTGAGAGATATGGATTTTTCATGGATGGATGCTATGTGGTAGAATCGGATGAACCCACCACATACCATGATGCAATGTCAAAACCTGATTTTGACAAATGGCAAGAAGCCATGAACGTTGAGATGCAGTCCATGTATGATAACCAAGTTTGGGAATTGGTTACACCACCTCTTAAGTCCAAGATAGTTGGGAGTAAGTGGGTTTTCAAGAAGAAAACCGATATGCATGGAAACTTGGATACTTATAAAGCTAGACTTGTAGCGAAAGGTTTCACTCAAACTCAAGGGGTTGATTATGATGAAACTTTCTCGCCTGTGGCAATGCTAAAGTCTATTAGGATATTGTTTGCCATAGCAGCATATTATGACTATGAGATTTGGAAAATGGATGTCAAAACTGCTTTCCTTAATGGATATCTTGAGGAAGATGTCCATATGAAACAACCTGAAGGTTTTGTCGATCCAAAACATCCTAACAAGGTATGCAAGTTAAAGAAATCAATCTATGGATTGAAACAAGCGTCAAGAAGTTGGAATCACCGTTTTGATGATGAAGTAAAGAAATTTGGCTTCATCAAAAACGCTGATGAAGCTTGTGTGTATAAGAAAGCTAGTGGGAGCATTATTACTTTCCTGGTATTATATGTCGATGACATTCTGCTATTTGGAAATGACATTCCAACCTTGGAAGGTGTAAAAACCTGGCTTGGAAGCTGCTTTTCCATTAAAGATCTTGGTGAAGCCACCTATATTTTGGGAATAAAGATCCATAGAGATAGATCAAGGCGGTTGATAGGTTTAAACCAAAGTACATACATTGAAAAGATCTTGAAAAGGTTCAAGATGGAGAATTCTAAGAAAGGTTTGGTACCTATTCAAAAGGGGACTATATTGAGCTCATCTCAATGTCCTAGTTCAAAGGTTGAACAAGAAAGAATAAATGGAGTCCCATATGCATCTGCTATAGGATCCATCATGTATGCAATGATATGTACTAGGCCGGACGTGTCATGTGCTCTGAGCATGACAAGTAGATATCAGCAGAATCCTGGTAATAATCATTGGATGGCTGTTAAGAGTATTTTGAAATACCTTAGGAATACTAAGGATATGTTCTTAATATATGGATCTGGTGAGGAGGAGCTCGTTGTAAAGGGTTACACGGATGCGAGTTTCCAAACTGATCGAGATGATTCTCGATCACAGTCGGGATATGTCTTCATTATGAATGGAGGAGCAGTCTCTTGGAAGAGCTCAAAGCAAGATGTAGTGGCACTATCTACAACAGAATCAGAATACATCGCCGCTTCATTGGCAGCTCAAGAAGCTGCGTGGCTTAGGAAATTCATTGCTGATCTAGGGGTTGTTGCTACCATTCAAGACCCCTAGAGATCTTTTGTGACAACGAGGGTGCGATTGCTCAAATCAAGGAACCTCGTGCTCATCAAAAGACTCGGCACATTGAACGGAGATTCAACTACATAAGGGATGAAGTTGAAAAAGGAAAGATATGTATTCGCAAAGTTCACACAGATCAAAACATTGCGGATCCACTCACGAAGCTCCTCGATAGGTCAAAACATGAAAGTCATACTTGTGCCTTAGGACTTCGATATTCTAGTGATTGGACTTGATCAAATTTTGTATTTGGATATTGGAACTTATGTTATTTAACTTTATTATATGTTTATAATTTTCATTTGTTCATCCTTTTAGCATGTTTAAATCCGTGAATAAGCAAGTTATTCTAAACGTCTGTGGTCGATCATACTTGTGGGAACAACTATGAATGTAAGACTATAATGAACTTGGATTGGTTGATATTCATAAGGTATGAATATAAAGCAAATTGTTGCTACCAAGGTTCATTGATATCTATGGGATATAGATATTGGACAGACCCGCTCTCAATTGTCTCTGCATGGAATCTTAGTGATTAGTCATAAGAGATATTGAGTAAAGGCGAATATCATTTTATCCTCAGACCTGAGATACATATAGGGTCTTGATATTCACCAAGTATTATACTTTGACTTAGGTCTTTGCTGTTATGTAAAATTAACAGTACATAAGGCTAGGTTCAGGTATGATATAAGGTGATTGTGAGAGACATATGTAGTCAAGATGGAATTTGTTCCTCTTATTCGTTGAGAGTTAGATGTCTAAGGCCTGTTAAAGTTAAATCATCGGAGAATGACAATTCTATGTCTCTGGGATTTAACATGACATCTGTAACAAAAGGATGGATGATTGATTCACCTAAAACATTTCAAGTATGGTACTTGAAGGAGATGATGTTATTGAATGGCAGTTAATCATATACATTAGGGGTAGCAAACCGTTGCTAGGCGTTATTTGCTACTTACATCAATTTTCTATGAATCTTGTGCAAGTGGGAGATTGAAGGAATAAATCTGCCCAAGATACATATTAAATTGATGTGGCTAGTGTGATATGATCCAAGTCGGGTCATACCCAATAACAAGTCAAACAAACACCGATAAATATTTATCCGCTGATAAGATCACACAGATAAATATTAGCACCAATTTAGAAACCGGGTTTTCTAAATCATTGCTTTTGTAAATGAACAACATTATATGGATAATTTGTTCATGAGATGTTAGTTGTTTTATTATTTAAATTAGTTAAATAATATCAAACAAAAAGAATGTTAGGTTTTATAAAATTACAAGGGTTTTAATTTTATAAAAATGGAGTGCAAGAGTTATTTTATAAAACATTTCAAATGGGAGGGAAACCCACTTTGTGGGCCCTAACTTCGGCCGCCCCTTTTGGGGTTTGAGGCCTTTGATTTGTTGTTGTTGCATGCAACATTGAGAACATAACTCTCTTCCACCAAGACATCTCTCTCTTACACACACACAAGAGCAAGGATCCTCTCATATCTCTCTCTAATTTCGAATTAAAGAGCTCCAAAAACACAAGATTTTCAGCTATCAAAGAAGGGTTCTTGGCTGGAAAATCAAGCTTGAAGAGGGTTCTACAAGTTGGTGTTGCAAGTCCTAGCAAGGGGGTGTTTGTACACGCTTGGGGTATCATCTCTTGAGGACTTCTACATTGAAGTCTTGACCATCTAACATCATCATCTTGTCCTACACATCCACGGTTCTAAAGGTTGTCTTCTTAACCTCCTTTGGTTGTTATCTTGTATGCATTTCGTATTTGGATCCATGGTTTGGGTTTAGCTTTTCAAATGAGTTTGATAATCTATATATTAACAAGTTTTAAAACTTATTATCCGCTGCGTTTTCATATATACAACACTATATGAACTTTGATAAACTTGTTAAATCCCTTCATTATATACATTATACTACTGAAAACTTAATTATTTACTAAAGGATTAATAAAAGTTGAGTTGTGTTCAATAAGGTAATATTTATAAAATAATAATATAAGAGATAGTTTACTTTACTAGAACAAGAATATGGATATATCTTATTATTAACCTTAAATAAAAAACAATTATGAATTAATAAATACTTATTTATTGATATATCTATTTATTTTATTATTTATTCATTTGTATATTTATTTGTTTGTTTGCATAATACGTAACTTAGTAAATTTCGCGTTATATTTTTTTATACTTTCACATGTTTATTTTGTGTGTGTATTGTGATTGTTGTTTAAGGGATTAATTGATTGATATAATAAATAAATATTTTCACATATAATATAAATTATTAAACTAAACCGAAGGTCACCAATGGGTTTTTTAAAAACGGATTTCAAGATAAGTCTAGTGAGTTGGGTAAACAACTTACGTATTTGACTTATTACTCGACAATTAATAGATCCTTTGTGTTTAGGGCATTAATTGGTCATTTATTTTCCGGGCTTGATTTTTGCTAGATCATCTCCTTGTCACGTTTGAAGGTGAGTTTTCACAGCCACTATTTTTAAATAACGTTTTATTTAACTTTTTTGGGGGGAAAACATGCTATAACAGTTTTTGTATATTATATGATTATGGAATAACTGTGTGATCTTTATGATGGCCTTGAGTTGTTTTATTATTTGTACACGGCTTCCCTCTTACATAATCATTAACCGTTGGAGGGCCACATGATATATTAGTAGATCTATTGGGTTTGACAACCGTCCCTCAGGATCAAACCTTGAATCAAAGGTTAAGACTTTAGAGGATAGGTCTGCCACTCAGCAACTTGAGATTGAAAATCTTAGGGCCAAACTAGCTGAGACACAGGTTGAGAAGTCTGTTAGGCATGTACCTATTCAAGTCTTTTTAAGTTCTTCCTCTAGATCATCTACTTCTCAAGATGTTGCTACCCAAATTAGGGAGAATGTACAGGGTCAAAGTCATGAGGAACCAAACTTGGCCATCTCAACCCTATCTTCATTTTATCCTGCATAACAACAACCTGTAACTATCTTCCCTCAACCACCTCCCATCACAATTCAAGTGGATCCAAGGATGCTTATTGACCTTAATAGATTCCTAACCAAGTTTCTGATAAGCTCCTCATTTGAACAATCTCATCTTGATGTTGCTATAGCCTATTTTGGAGCTGAAGAGCTTTAAAGGTTGAATACACCATCTACTACTGAGAAGGAAGTTGGTCAACCTATAGCCCATATTGAATCTGAGATTGACTTCGAAGGGGAAATAAGGATCAATGGCCCAACAACTATCTCAGTTGGGACAAATAGTGCAATTCCAATCTCTTCTGAAGCAGAAATCCAAGCTGTGAAAAGGGATTATTGAACTGTCATCTTTGTCTGATGATCTGCTTATCACAGAGGCCATTCTAGATCTATCCCCTGAGGTAAACAATGAGGACTTTCTCAAAACCCCTCTCTCTCTCAAACACCTCTAGCACCACAGATTCAACCCCATTCTCCCCAACCTAAACCCTCTAAGCCAGAATCTCCAAAATCTGAATCTTTTGAAGATCCCAAAGGAAAAAGGAAGATCACTGCAGAAGAGCTTCTAGAGGAAAATAGCAGGAGAAGCTGAAAAAGAAAGGTAGACTTGACACTGGAAAACTAGGAGTAGAAAATGAAGAAATGCTCCTACTCCCACTTGATGGGGTTGTAAAAATGGAGAATGCCACCTTACTGCTAAAGGAGAATGAGGAAGCAGCAAGGTTGGCAAAGGAGGAGGAAATGAGGAAAAGACAGGAGGAGGCAAAGCAAAAATAGGGGTTGGAGAGGATAGCCTTCCTATGCTCAAAAGGCTATTCTTAGAAGGAGCTGACTCCTCATGAAAATGACACGATCTTGTTTCTTTTTCATAAAGAACAAGATCAAATCAACAAGGATAGGAAGAAAGCTCCCAGAGAGAAGTTGAAGGAAAAGAAGAAGAAAGAGGAGGAGGCCCAACTTGCGGCGGCCAAGAAGGTGGGAGACAAAGCCTGGATGAAGGCTTATCTCAAAGCCTACGGCTTCACAGGAAGGCAACTAGGTCCTATGTCTGAGAACACCCTACAGCAACATGTAAGTGATATCAAAGCTGTCATTCGCTTAGGAAGAAGGAAAGAGGTAGTTTAAGCTCAAGGTGTACAGAGGATGGAACCCAAAGCAACACCCAAACCACAACCAACAAAACCTGAGCCCACACTTCTTCCCTTCCCCATCAAAACTGAACCCACTACTGAACCTTACACCCTTAAACCCTCACCATTAACCTTACCCCCACCCTTATCCATTGCCTCACAACAACCACCATCACTACCCATCCTAAGATCCAAAACACAACCCAGAACCCAACCATTACCCAAGCTATCTTCTGAACCATCTAAACCTCTAACCTTAGAAGAATTCAAGGAGATGAAGAGGAAGCTTATCAGCTGCACAACTCTGAGCGACATCTCTTGTGAGAAAGAGTCCATAAGACTAATATACATTGATGGCTCTTCTTGTTCCCTCATAAGAGATGCATTCCTAGATCTGCCCCAGGGAACACTAGACCAAGCTCTTCAACTCTTAGCAACAAACTCAGATTCCCTCAAGGAAGAAGAGAAGAAGCTGAGGAGAAGATTGGTGACTACACTGGACACCAGGAAAGGGGACAAACTGCCAAACCAACCCCTTATTCCTAGGAAGAAAATTGTCCAGTGGAGGTTTGATAAACCTTCTCACAACTTTGTTATGGAAAGGGAGAATGGTGAAGTCAACAACTCAACACACCATCTCTGTTACACTCAGGCATATTCGATATTACTGAGTTCGCAGAGAAACCATTCTCCAATTTCTCCAACTCCCAAGTAGCTGCTCACATCAAATCACCTAAGCAGCCTTCATCTTGCTGATCTAACAAAGAAAGCAAAGACTAAAAAGGAATTGAAGTTGAGAAAGGAAGAAGGAGAGGGTGCCACTACAAAAGGAAGTTTATTCCTCCAAATGGTTGAAGGCCCTGCTTCAGATTCCATAGTTAGATGGGAATATGACTACAATTCCCGTCAACTAACTCTCTACAGAGGGTCACAACAAAGGGTACACGTCATCTAGAGTAACAGATTGGATCTATTAACTACAAATGTCTTGTCCAAACTTCTCAACACCACTTCAGGAAAGAACAAGGAGACAGATAAATATATTCTTTCCTTGGTCCTGAAAGTTTTGAGAAGCAGAAAGCAGTGAAATTTTGATAGGGTCAGCCTAAGGGGAGTTTGTTAGATCAGTTAAGGTTAGTGCAACCAAAACAACACTTAGAAGATTTTAGGAATAAATGAATAAAGACTTCCGAAGACAAAGCTGGACTTCTAAATCTGAGTTGAAGATCTTCCGAAGCTTAAAGATGAAGAACTTCCGAAGGATGAACTCAGTCTTTCAAGGCTAAGCTAGTTCTCCTTTCGAAGTTAAACACTTAGAAGATTCAAGACAAAAACTTCTGAAGAATAATGTCTTGAAGACTAGCAGAGGTCTCGGAAGGACTTGATTCTTCCAAAGTGTAAAAGGCTTCGAAAGAACATATCCTTCCAAAGCCATTTAACCATCAGAAGAACCAACTATGAACCAAGGGATCATAGTACGCTCTGACTGACACACGTTGTCAAACTCTGATATACTGCATGGTGCTTTCCTACGTCCATATAGTTGACCATACTTTATTCACTGTTCACCTTTTTCATTTAGTACAGTTACCAACTTTGGTTGGTGACAAAAGGTAAGTCATGGACATGTCATGACTACCTAATCTAGGATAGTATTTTATCTTAGATACCTTACTTCTAGAAATTTAGTATTTGTCTAGTGGTAAGTTCCAGCTGGTTATCTAAGTATAACCGGCTATAGACAGTAGTATATATAGTTTTTCAATGTAACTCATTCATATATGCTTGTAAGAGTCTTGTAAACTTTGAGTTGAGAAGACATACAAGTATCTTGAAAACCATTATTCTGTTCATTAACTTAGTATATCATTATCAACTTAGTTGAGATTCTTCTTTATCATCCGAGTGTGTTTTAAGTGAGATAAACCTTGTGTTGAGAGACCAACACCGATCCTGAAGATTTATTGTGGCAATTGTTGATAACCACACAAGCCACAAATGAGTACATTATCTGATCGAAGAAACGAAGAAAGGTTCCAAAGAAACAAAGCTGAAATCAAAAGCAACAAGGCATCCTTGCAAACCATTGAACAATAAATGGGTCAGATAGCTCAATAGTCATCTGAAAGACCCCAAGGTGCTTAGCCAAGAAACACTATAACAAACCCTAATACACAAGTGAAATCACCACCACAAAAAGTCGCAAAACCACCAAAGGTGATGACCTACATTACAACCTCTAACACCCGAAATTTTAAAAGAAAGAAAAAGGTAAAATAACCCAAGTCAAGGGGTTAAAGTTGTACAAGGGGCAATCTTTATTATTATTTTGTTCAAAAAGAAGCATGGCCGCCCACACACCCATGTACTATCATCTTTCTTTCGGTTCTAGTGACGGAAACAAGCAGAATTCTCTCGGTTCTAGAGAGAAGAAGAACAAGAAGTTGCCTTAAGGTTAGTTTTCTAGTGTTTTGGGTCGTTTTCGGCTGGGTTTCGGCCGGGTTTCGGCCTTTGGGTATGTGCTTATGTGTTTGTGTGTGTTCGATTGTGTGTTCTTGTTGTGTTTAGGTGTTTGAACTTGTTGTGCTCTCGGGTTTGGAGGAGTTTTGCCCTGAGGCTGCATAAGGTGAGTTCTAGATCCCTATTTAAATTTTTTAACTTGTTTTAGGGCTGAGAATGCATGTTATGAAGTTTTATGAAGCTTGGGTGTGTACCCGTATGTATGTGTGTGCCCTATTTTGGGTGGGTGTATGTTCGGGATGATTTTGGGTGATGTTCTTGACTGTATGTTTGTTTTTATGCTTAGTATGTTAAAAACAAGGCTTAGAACATGTTAAGATGATGATTGGGGTCTGAAAATGATATAAGTCGAATAACAACTGCCCATAAGCCCACATAGTGCTCATGCGCCTAGAAACCTGCCTAGACGCCTAAGTGTTGCCCAGGCGCCTAAGAGACCATGCGCCCAGTTCCCATGCGCCTAAGTTTTTCCCATGTGCCTAAGTTCCCATACGCCTGCATAGTGGCCATGCGCCTAGAGCCTGCCCATGCGCCTAGAACCTACCCATGCGCCTAAGTGTTCCCATGTAATAACTGCCCATGTAGCTACGTACCATCAGGTAATTTCTTTAAACATTAACCGGTATTATGTGTGCAAGCTATTTGATCTATGTGCTCTTAGTAGATTTGGATACTGATGTAGTCAGGATAGGAAATGCTTAGGGTAATGAAGAGTACAGTAAGTGGCTAATCACAAAGGGCCACTGTAATGAGGAACTTACTATAGTTGACATAAACCTATTACCTTGAATGACCATGTTATGGATTGAATCTTATAGTGTTTAGAGGATGGCTGGTGGTAGATCTTTGAAGGCTTCTTAAAGTTGAGGTCGTGGTGGACGTGGTGTTGGACAATGGGTCACTAGAAGCAGAGCTAAGATGGGTGAGACGGCTCATGAGGAGCCGGAACCCCATCATCCGGATGGTGGTGATGAGAGCACCAATCTGAGGGCCTCAGTGAAGGAGGTGGTAGTTGAGGAGTACCAAGTCATGCAAACGATTTTGTCATATGTGGTGACCGAAGTTGTTAGAGCTGTACGAGAGGATGAGAAGAAGGAAAAGAAGAGGACCACTGAGAAAGGGAATAACGGGATAGGAGAAAGGGAGCAACCGGAGACTAAGACGATTGTCTCGAGTGATAAGGAGGAGGAAGAAACTGTGCAAGAAACAACACGGGTGAGAGAGATGGAGGCAGTGTTAGAGATCAGCAAATATAGAGAGGATCAAAAGGTGAAGTTTGCTACCCACTCATTCGTGGACTCGGCCTTGTGTTGGTAGGACAATATTGTCCAGGCCGAGGGTGGCAGGGCTATTGGAAGGATGAGGTGGAGTGAACTGAAGAAGTTGGTGATCAAGGAGTTTTGTCCTCACAGGGAACTTGACAAGATCGAGAGAGAGGTCCTACTGTTAGAGGCGGGAACCATGACACACTAGCAGTATACTACCAAGTTCAACGAGATGGTAATGCTGGTTCCGGATTAGGTGACGCCGGTATCACGAAAGATCAAAAGGTATATTCAAGGTTTGTCGGCGGATATCCACAGGCACATGATCGCCACCCGGCCAAGCACTTTTAGGTCGGTGGTTGATCTGGTAGGGAGGTTGTATGATGAGAGGGAGGTGATAGTGGTTAAGGTTAGCAAGAAGGGTGGTGGAGACAGAAACTAGAATGGAAAGCGGTTTGGACGTGGTGGTGTCACTCCAAACAACAAGAGTGCAAGGGTGGATGACCAGCGTGTAGTTACATCTAGTGAGGGGTCGAAGAGGTGTGGTAAGTGTGAAAAGGAGCATTCGGGGGAGTGAAGATGGGGGGTTTAACGTCTGCTTCAAATGTGGGAAGCCCGGTCACGTGGCAAGAGAGTGTGGGGTTGTAAGGTGTTATAACTGCGGCGAAGAGAGCCATCTGAGTAGGGACTGCAAGAAGCCGAGGGCTGAAAGTTCTGGGGAAAAGAAGAAGACCAGGAATGAAGGGTAGAACACAAGCGCTAGAGCATTCACGATGACCCGGGAGGAGGCTAGGATGGACCCCGATGTTGTGTCAGGTACGTTTCTAGTAAACCAAACTCTTGCTTCTGTGTTATTTGATTCTGGTGCTAGTAGGAGTACATTTCTGTTGCGTTTTGTGCTAATTTTTCTGTTAGAAGTAGAAGCATTGATGAGCCCTTCGAAGTACAAACTGCCATAGGTAAGTCTACCAGGGACTCTGATCTGATAGAAGGCTATGACATAGAATTAGAAGGTCATAGATTTTCTGCTAGATTGTTTGTGATGACCTTAGGCGGGTTCGATGTAGTCCTAAGGATGGACTGGCTAGCAACCTATAAGGCAAATATTATGTGTCACAAGAAGATTATCCGACTGACAGCGCCTGACGGGAGTTCGGTGACGATCTACGGTGATCGAGTTACTACGATTCCGAAGGTGATTTCGATGGCGACGGGGGGAAAGTGCATGAAACATGGATGTAGCGCCTACCTGGCCTACGGGAAGGATGCAGACACGTCAGCACCACAATTGTTCGACGTACCAGTTGTGCGTGACTTCCCGAAAGTGTTTCTAGAACTGGACCGCGAGATCGAGTTCCAGATTGACTTGATACCTGGTACCCAACCTGTTGCTAAGGCATCATATCGTCTAGCTCCATCTGAGATGAAGGAACTGATGGTTCAATTGCAAGAATTATTGGGTAAAGGGTTTATTTGGCCGAGTTTCTCTCCCTGGGGTGCTCTGGTCTTGTTTGTAAAGAAAAAGGACGGTAGTATGAGGATGTGAATCGACTACCGTGAGTTGAACAAGTTGATGATGAAGAACTGGTACCTGTTACCGAGGATTGATGACTTGTTTGATCAGCTCCAAGGTGCCTGTTGGTTTTCGAGAATAGATCTTTGATCTGGCTATCATCAACTGAAGGTGAAGGAGCAGGATATTCCTAAAACAGCTTTTCGCACGCGTTATGGACACTACAAATTCCTCTTTATGTCCTTTGGATTAACCAACGCGCTGGCTGCTTTTATGGATTTGATGAATCGGGTGTGTGGACCGATGTTAGATAAATCAGTGATCGTGTTTGTTAGGACCGTTTTCGTACGGAGTACTAACAGATTCTGCGTGAGACCAGATCAAATAGTGCGGAATCCTATTTGATAGGCGATCCAATCAGTGAGAACGACAACCTGATCGATCTAACGATGAAACAAACGTTAAGAATTGAGTAGAAATCGATCAGGAACGAACTATGAAGTTGGATAGGCTGCTTAGGGCGCTCTAGACGGCTAGGGTTTGTGAATATTCGAAGTCTCTCATTTTTCCATGAATTATGTGATTTTTATAGGTTTTAAGTTTCATTCGTACGACTGAACCATTAGCATGGTTCAGTCGTGCGACTGACTCATGCGGTTGATTCATACGCACGACTAAAGGTTCAGTTGTGCGACTGAATCAACCTTATGTCTCAGTCATACGACTGATCCAGTCTCCTGGTTTAGTCGTGCGACTAGTCCATAAGTATGATTCATTCGTGCGTATGGTCCATAAGTATGAATAACCATCCGACTAAGTTGAACACATTTCTCAATCATTATTGACTTAGAACTATGTACAACAACCTCAAACTTATATATGATGTTCATACATATGAATTATACTAAATACATTAATAAAATGAAATACTCAAAGACAAATAAACATCAAGATGCATATCATATTTCATTAAGTAGTCACATTACATATGTGTAAGAAATGAAAGACTTTCACATTTAATAACATAAACTAGGAACATGATGTATCAACAAACTCCCCCTTGGACCTAGTTTATCCTATTTTCTAACATTCTTCACATGCTCTTGGAATTTCTAGTACTTCTCTTCTTTGGTGACTCCCGCGTGGATCTCAAACGCGAAGCAGAGCCGTATAACATGTTGGAATTGTAGAGCTTGTACAATATCTTGCGTGTCATAGAATAGTGGCCACTTGTATAGAGTGTAAACATCTTCAGCAGACAAGCTTGTAAGCCACATTGGGTCAAATACCGTGATAGTCTCGATCTTACCTTCTTTGTTCAGAAATATGACCGCTTCCCCCGTCCTCTAGTCGTAATACCACCATTTGAAGTGTGGAGTGAAGTCCTGAGGCATCTCCCGTAATGGAATCTTAGACATTGTGCGTGGGGGACTCCACTTCAACACCACCTTAGGCCTTCCAGATATAGGATCAACTTCAGTTTTATGAATAAACCTCTTAGGTTGTTGAGCTCTAAAGTTGACCCATCTGGTGTGGTATTCTTTCTTCAATGATGTCTCAAACCATCCTGACATCTTCCTCGGGTTGGCATACAAAAGATCTAAACATGCCAATCTGTTTAGCTCAAAACCTGTAAGAGTCTTCAGATCATGTGGATATCTGAAGTACTCAATCCCCTTCTCTCCTTTAGCAGCATATACATCCAAATCTTCAAAATAGGCCCAATTGATGATCTTGCCTGACACTTTCTGATGCTTCTTTACTCGGTAAAGTTTGGTGTAGGCATTCAGCTTTGGAGGTGCATGTTGTGCCTTCATTTCTGATAAACAAGCTGCCCATTCAGCCTTCTTTAGATCAACATTAGCATCTGTAGCTTGGGCTTTACTTTCATCCTTTGCTTTCTCTTTCTCTATCTCATCCAGCTTGTCAAAAGTATCACTGCCAAATGTTTCAACCAAATCGGGGATAGCGTTGCCCTCAGGGTCAGTGTACTGAGGATATTAGTCAGACGTGACATCCTCGATCTCAATCTCATCCACACCTTGTAGCTCCTCGTCGCTCAAGACATCTACTTCTGGAGCATCTTTGACAAGCTCATCTGGATTTAGTCGAAACATATCTGCGAGCTGCTCGTCGGTCAGGTCGTGGATGATTTCTCCTTCCTCTGGAGTGTAGCTCACAAACCTTCTTACAATCCCTTGCAAATCAAGAATCATAGTAAGTTGAGTCTTGACTTGCTGAAGGGGATTGACATCATAATCCTCAGTCTATGGAGCTTCATTTTTGCCTTTATCGTGTGTCTCTTCAGCTGGAGGTGCGGAAGACGCGACTGTTTTGGTGTGCCTCTCCTTTGCTGCTTGATTTGAGACTGATGCTGATGCATCACCTTCTTGATCATCCTCCTCATCATCATCATCTCTTTTTCTCTTTCCACTTCCTCGAGCTTCCTCGTCATCATCATCTTCTTCTGATTCTTCATCCGTCGAATCATCATCATCATCTCTACCATCATCTCCATCATCCTTAATCTTCAGGGGCTCACTCTTTGTTTCCTTCAACCTCAACATAAGCTTTTTGTTCTTTTTCTCTAACCCCTCGATCCGCTTGACGGATGCCATGACAAGCTCATTTTGAGCCTTCAGGGCATGGTGAGCTCGAACTAAAGCTCTCTCATGAGTAGCGTTTTTCTCTATAAGTTGAGCTATCTGCTTGCCTGGTGCGAGACTGCCATTAGCTGATTAATTTGGTTGGCTCTCAGATCCTCTGTCGCTAGCAGTTTGAGCACCGGTCTGTTTAGGCTCGCCAACTGTTCCTCTAACCCAACAGTGGCTAGAGTAGAGCCTTGTGTAGGTGGGAATTGGGTGGATGTGCCAGCTTGGGGAGTAATGGGTGTAGTGGTGGATTTGGTGTAGATGAGAGTAGGAATGGAAGTGAATTGTGGTGGAATTGATTTGGGTATTAAGGGTGAGGTAGGTGTGAATGTATGAGTGGTGGTGGTGTAGGGAACAGTGGTGGTGGCAGTGGTTGTGGTGGTGGCAGTGGCTGTGGTGGTGGTAGTGGCTGTGGTGGTGGAAGAACTGATCAAAGTAATCTTCTGCCTCTTACCCTTCTTGCCATGGGGTTCGGCCATCCTCTTCCTCCTGGAACCCTTGGCTATCGGGGTTCCCCCTGAGCTAATCGGCTGGTCGGGTGTGTATGTCGGATCTGTGACATCAGTGTCACCACCCTTAGTACCAGTTTGGCGTCCACCAACCGCCTTTTTCCCCTTCTTAGTAGCCACAACCCGGCTCCCGACTCTCCTGGTGGGAGGCTCATCATTAGACTCATCCCCTTCATCTACCAAGAAGTCTTGGTGGAAAGCAGCTTGCTTAGATCCATCAGGAGCAGATGCAGTACTATGTGGAGGTGGTGGAGATATGGTAGACGTGTCAATGGCCCGTGATTGACTGGGGCCAGCATCTCCACCACCTTGACCATCATCATGGTCGTCATCATCGTCGTCATCTTCGTTAGTAGGAACCACTATGGGCTCAAAGTCTGAGTCACTATCATCATGACGCCACTTCTTACGTGAGGGCGCTACGTAATCCTCGTTGGCCAGATGGCCAAAAAGTCTCCTGACCGGGGCTTCACCTGCTTCCCCCGGTACACCTTCATCCTTCCCAGGGTGGTGTCATCCATCCCTCTAATATCACTGCATCGTTCTTCTCCTTAGGCAGCAAAGGAAGCTTCTCGTCTATGATCATTTGCAAGAACCTTGGTGTAACATCATGTACTTTTGGGTTAATTAAAAGTTAGCGTTGTTAATTCTTGTAAGGGCCATTATTGCCATTTATGAAACGTATGGGTTACTTATGTTTAATTCTTGGTTTGCCTTTAAAATTTTAATGTAAAAGTCTATAATCTTGCTATTAAATTAAAATTATAATAATAATTGTAACAAGGATAATAATTATAATAGTAATAATACTAATGATAATGGCAATAATAATAATAATAATGAATAATAATAATAACTATAATGTTAATAATATTAATAATAATAATTATTATTATTATTATAAAAGCTTTGAAATTAATAAATTAGTTAAAATTTAAACTTAAATTAAGTTTAAGGGGTATTTATGTAATTTATGAAACTTGAATTTAAAGTTTCTAACATAAAATAACAATCTTAAAACTACAGGGACCATTTGTGCAAATTAATAAAAAAACCAAAACCTTTTTCCCTCTATCCCGTATTTCCGGCGACTTCCTCCCGGCCACCGTCGGCCAACATTCCGGCGAGTCCCAAAACACCCAAAATCAATCGATTTTAACCCCAAAACCGTTCCAGATCATTTCGAAGGTATTAATAGAACTTGAATGTGCACATTAATCGCATATAAACAACAGTTACCGAGCTAATCAAATTCATAACCGAACACCTTTAATCTCATAGCCATTCGGGCATTTAAAGCTAATAATGATCTAATTAATCGAACCTAAACAATCACCTAAACTAATCCTAATCGTCTACAACTTTCAATTTTACCTGAAACAATCACAAACATCGCCCTCGATACTCCCCTTTGCCGCAAAATTACATCCCAATCGAAGCCCATCCTTTGAGCAAACTAAACAGAAATTTAACAGGGGGCTTTTGATCACTGTGACCCTTGGAAAATTTCTGTAAAACGAATTGGATTATTATCCATGTTTGCATCGTAAACCGATTTCGATAAAGCTCGTCTGTTCTTCGTTCTGTTCGACTTAAATTCATCATCATACGGGTAATTAACCTCTTACACATACGTGATTTGATATGGGGATCAAAAGCCCCATGTCTATTGCGGTATTCATCAACGTTTTATGCTTCAATTTGGGTTGAGTTAGGGTTAGGGTTTATGTGATTTGGGGAAAACTACCTAATTTGAGTTTAAATGGATTTAAAACCATAGTAAACCAAGGCTGCGGCCCTGGTTCTCTGGTTAAGGCACTGTCCCCCTAACATGAGGTCCCGGGTTCGAACCCAGGCACCCTCATGTTTTATTTTTAAAGGTTTTTTAGCCTAAACCTAATTTCAGAAAATTTTTAAAATATATAAAAATTATTTTTATAAATTCCAAATATTTTCAAAAGCTTCCAAAGATTTTCTATAACTTTTCTAAGTTTGAATAAAAATATTTTTATTGATAAGACATTTTAGCAAAGCTTGTTTAAATAATTTTTAATAAAATGGATTGAAAATAATAGTTAGTAAACTATTATTGGTTCAAATATCCCTTTTCAATAAATTTTGTTTATATAGTAATAATTTTTTAGTTATTAAAATTTATTTAAACTTTATATATAACCTTTTTAATTATTATAATTGTATCTTTTCATAACTTTAAATAAAATATAAATATATATTTTTTCAAGAAAATATAAATTTATTCCATTTGTTTATTTGACAAGCCCCAAATTCGACTTAGAACCCTAGTCCCCGTTGATTCGTTAAACTCATTACAATAAAAGTTAAATCTTGTAAATATATATACTTAGGTACCTTGTGAAGAACTACGTTGGAACATTGCTTATTATATTTCTTATTAATCGTCAATTATATACTTATTTGATCAAGTGAGTATTTCTATACCCCTTTTAATATTTTCACACTTTGGGGTGAAACATGTTATCTTATAATCGTTGCACTTGTAAAACTTTTGATTCTAATAAACTTATGGCAATTCACTTGTGTGTTGTGGTTAGTTGATCTCTGTAGCTACCATGTAATGTCGATTATATGTACAATCATTAACTATTGCTAGCCTGGCGACGTCATAGATCTATGGGCCTGACAAGCCTGCTTGGTTAATCCAAGTACACTTGGCTAATCGTATATACTTGTAAACGTTTGAGACTTGTAAAACTGTCAAGGTTTGATTGTGCATTCTGTCTTACATCCGTAATTACTTTGTTCACTAATTTCATAACATGAATTGCCATCTTTATATACTTATGTAATGAAAACTATAGAAATCTCACCAACTATATGTTGACCTTTTATTTTTAACATGTTTCAGGTAACGCACAAGTTTGATTGACATCTTGAAGTGCTTTCACATCTAGGAATGGACCTAGTTAAATAAATGAAATAAATTGGCTTATTACATCTTATGTTATGTTATTTTCTTTATTTGAAACTTATGATTGTAATGTTACCATTGAAACTTATGATTAATATATTTGGATTTAATAATAGCGTTATGTGGCTGTGAACGATCTTAACTCTCACATCTCGACGTTTCCGCCGTCAAGGTTGGGGTGTGACACTTGGATACATGCAGAAGCCTTCCTTGCCTTTGGCCTCTATGTTCTCTATCAAGTACGAAAGGAGCATGCGTGAGAAATTGAACGGGTGGTTCAGTACTAGTGCAACATATGCATTCTGGATCTGGTCGGATATCTCATCGAATCCTCCACGTCTGGAGGCTATACACTTGAGGATCACATGTACCAGATACTTGAACTGGGGGCACATGTTGCTCTTGTTCAGTATGCCTGCATTGATGTCACCGGCGTACTTGATCCTCAGAAAACATCCCCGAACTGTTAGGGGATGCAGCTTGGTTGGATGGGCTCCGTCCTCACCCAAATCCAAGACTCTCCTCAGGTCGTCTTCCCTGATCTCAATCTCTTGTCCGAATATAGAGCTCCGGATACTGTGGGGCTCAACGGACCTGTTAGGCATTTTCCCAGAAAGCCTGCTGAATCGATCGGTGTGCATGGGGTAAAAATGGCCTTGTAGATCCTTGATCTACGCAGGAAGGCTATAATCCCGGTGAACTCAGAAGCGTTCCGAGACGTAGCATCTAGATGAGCACAAATGTTGTGCTTGGTGCTCATTGTCCATCTCTCAGCCATATTGCTGCAACACAAGAAACATACACATTAGATCTGTTCATAAGAGATAACAATTGAATTTTAGCTGATTTTGATCAACTGGTTCAATCGTGCGATTGAACCATACGACTGAGATCAGTCGTACGATTGAGCCTGCGACTGAACTTCGTTGTATTCTATGCCATGCGGTTGAGTCAATCGTGCGACTGAATCACCGATTGATTCACTCGTGCGATTGAATCATGCGCCTGGCTCAATCGTGCGACTGAGGTTCATATGCGTGTCTATTCGCATCTTGCACTGTTCGACACCATAAATTTGAATCTTTGTCAAAACATTACATTACACTTCGTGTTTAGATTCATTAGGTTCGCAAGGACTCGAAATAGCACTTAGTGTCATTTAAATCAACGTTTGTGTCCATTTAAGTGGTCTTTTTTAGGGTATGGTCCCAGTTCTTGATTTTAACAATTTCGGTCATTGTGGGTTCGATTAATCCATTCATTTGACCCGATTTCAGTTTCAAAGTACCTGAAGATGAATAGGATATCAGTTAGTATCACTATTTAAGAGTAATCACAATAATCGAAGTTTTTGGAAAAGTGTCTGAGTATTAGGCGGTTTTTGAGAGTTTTTGAAGGGTGGTAGGGTATACGACCAACTAACCCCCTTTTTATACATTTTTAAGTTTCAGTCGTGCTATTGGACCCATACTTATGATTCATTCGTGCGACTGGGGTTCAGTCGTGCGACTGACTCAGACTCATTCATCCAGTCGTACGATTGGTTCATTCTTGTGATTCAATGGTCCAATCGTGTGATTGGCTCATACTTATGGTCCAATCGTGCGATTGGATCATACTTATGATTCAATCGTGCGATTGGCTCATACTTATGAGTTTGACTTCATATATTTCCATACACTCAAAATTTAACTTAGATATATAACATTATGACCAATGATCATCTCAGACATGACCTTTTTAACAGAGAATCATTTGATCATCTCAGACGTGATCCTTTTAATTGAGAGCCGAATGGTCACCTCAGACGTGATTTTTTTTTAATTTGTGATTCACAAAGTTCATCTAGTTATATAGTCTGATATCGACGCAAAGAGTATAACGAAAACAAAAAACAACTTGAATTAAAGCAAAACGAGACATATTTTTGTGTTTTTGGTTTAAGGTGGATTGAAACCTTTTAAAAATCATCTAACCTATTTTTCCTCCTGAGCAGAACAGCTTCAATTTATTTTTATCATTTCTGGAACGATTCATATGGAATCATACAGGTATATCATAATCGTTTGGGACCCTTTTATATGTACTTGGATACTAGATTCTTATTTGTCTGAGAGTCAATAGCACTTTCAAGAAATCATACTAGAGCTGTAAGATGCACACAATGATTTTGACTGTCAAGAGTTGGAGCCACGATGATTGTCAGTATATTTGTTCACTTAAATCCATACACAGATTTTGGACTCACATTGGTGATGTGTTAGGTTTTATTATTTCAACGAGCATTTGTGGATCCCACACTTATATGGTAATCAACATTCCTCAGGAGATTTTTGAGCGGTCTATGGGTATTTGACAAGAAGAAACTATTCTAAGAGCTTTCAAAGAGATTCCAAGCCTCAGGTCAGTGCCATCGCACAGCAGAGAGGCGCAAACAACAATGAATTCTAGAATATTTAGGTTATGCTTATCCTCAGGCCAGTGCCATCGCACAGCAGAGAGGCACACAACCTATCTTCTTGTTAGAGCACTTTTTTTATTGCACATAACGCACCAACAACATTAGTCATTAGCTTGATTGCGCTTAACACTTTTTCCATGTGCTTTGCTCATTTTAATGGTCATCCGCACACATTTGTGGCGTTTATTTTGCTCGTCACCCCTTATTGGAAATGCATTAATTGTGTTAACCAGGGATTAGATGAGAACCCACAGCAAGTTGAACAATATAGTTTTAATTTGATTCACCAATGAAGTCTACTCGTCTATTGTGTTGAATCTACCGACACATCATATAATAAACTAGCAACCCCTATGCCTACTTTCTCTATGTTACCTCAGTAGCAGACTAGTTTACTGTCATTTTTCCTTTATTTTGCTTAGACTTCTCAGACTTGTAATTTGAATATAGCATTTTGATCATTTAAATCCTTTTGATGTCCCAAACAATTAGTTTCCTATGTACTATCATTTTCAATAATTTTTGAATCAATATCACAGATTTGATTTCTTTGCTTTCACCTTATCTGCCCGCCCCCGTTTTTTTTAAGTAATTAAACACTGAAACTAAACTATTTTCCCCCTAAAATTTTAAACTGAAAATGTTTTTTGCGTTTTTGGATTTTGAAAGACAGAAAAATAATATTAAAAAATAAGAAAAATTTGTCGGACAAAGAACTCGATTCTTCTGGAATCACAGCACTTTTTTTTCACGCCATTGACCTCCAAAAGATATAAAAACCGAGGTTTGTCAAAAGCTTTTGTGTAGAGGTCGGCGTGTTGAAAATATGTATTAATTTTAACAACATCGATTAATTGTTTTTCAAAACAGTCACGTATAAAGTGATATTTAATACCGATGTGTTTAGGTTTTGGGTGTTGGACCGGATTTTTAGTGACAGCTATTGCAGCAGAATTATCAACAAAGATAGGGGTGTTAGAAAATTTCAAACCGTAGTCTCCTGTATAATCCAAATGATTTGTGAACAGCAACTTGCAGCAGCAACATATTCAGCTTCACATGTTGACAGAGCAACAGATGTATGCTTCTTACACTGCCAGGTGACTAAGCGTCTTCCAAAGAACTGACATCCCCCTGATGTTGACTTGTAATTCATCTTGCAACCACCATAGTCCGAGTCACTATACGCTGTAAGCTCAAAGTCATCATCATGAGGATACCACAACCTGAGTGTTGGAGTACCCTTCAGATAACGAAAGATCCTTTTTACCCAAATTAGATGATTCATTTTTGGTTTAGCCTGATATCTGGAACAGAGACACGTGGCGTACATAATATCAGGACGAGAGGTTGTGAGGTACATCAGAGATCCGATCATTCCTCGGTACATAGTGGCATCCACCAGATCACCATTTTCGTCGGGTGCCACATCGTGGTTTGAGCAAGTGGAGTCCAAGCAAATGTTGCATTATCCATGTCGAACCGACTAAGGATATCTCCTACACATTTGGATTGATGCAGGAAGATTCCATTTGGTGTCTGATCCACCTGTAACCCAAGAAAGAACTTCATCTCTCCCATGGCACTCTCTCAAACTCAGCTTTCATCACGGATTCGAATTCTTTACACAATGCTTCATTTTTGGAACTGAAGATTATGTCATCCACATATATTTGTACCAGTAGTAAATCACCATCTTTCTCTTTGATAAACAACGTGCAGTCAATAACCCCTCTGCGAAAACCATGTTTTAGCAGATGAGTAGAGAGTTTCTCATACCAGGCTCGAGGGGCTTGATGAAGCCCGTAAAGAGCCTTGTCCAATTTATAAACTCTATTTCGATGATAAGGATCCTCAAATCCTTTGGGTTGACTGACGTACACCGTTTCACGGATTTCACCATGAAGGAATGCACTTTTCACATCCAATTGATAAACTTTGATCTTCATGTAGGATACATAGGCTAAGAAGATACGAATTGCTTCCATCCTTGCCACAGGTGCAAACACTTCATTGTAGTCAACGCCTTCGACTTGTCTAAACCCTTAAACGACAAGCCGAGCCTTATTTTTTATTATAACCCCTTGGTCATCTTTCTTACACCTAAGAACCCATTTAGTGCCAATCACCTTTGCACCTTTTGGTTTGTCCACAAGAGTCCATACTCCTAACTTCTTGAACTGAAGGAGTTCTTCTTGCATAGCACTAACCCATGCCTCATCGTTTAAAGCTTCACTTACATATTTTGGCTCAAATTGAGACACAAAACATCGATAAGCACCATCGTGTAGATATCTATTTTCCATGACTGCGGCATAATCAGCTGAGTATAGCTGATTTCGTGTCTGAACTCCCGATAGAATATCCCCGATGATGTTGTCCAGGGGATGATGCACATTAACTCGAGTTTCGAGAGTGGTGGGAACAGCTACCTTATTATCCAGATTTTGAATCCCAGGTTCAGTTTCTGTGGTTGTTGGAGTATGGGGTTCAGAAGTTCCAGTGGCATCAAGATCAAATGCTTGTGTATTTTTGGTAGTGGGAATCCGTTCCTCCTGGTCCACATTTGCAGTCTCCACTGCTTCATCATCAGAAGAACACTCACTTACCTCAAGCTCTCCCCCTGAAGGGCTAGAATTATCGTCTAATGGAACCGATGATGTCGAGTCTAGTGTAGGAGTATTCAGAACATCGTACATCATTTGAGCAGATAACTCATCATCAGGATGAGAAGGATGTAGATTGAAGAACTTGAAAAATCCATCATAGTCAAAGAAAAAGGAAGGTCCTTTGCCAGCAAAGGGGGTGGTGTATCTTTAGACATCAACATTGCACCACACCTCTACCTGACCAGTTGAGTTGTTATAAACTCTCTTGTCTGGTATACTATATCCGAGAAAGATACCTTCTTTTGCCTTCTCACAAAACTTCCCAGTCTGAATTTTCTTTAACAGCATGCACGGTGCTCCAAATGGTTCTAGATACTCCAAGTTGGGTTTAAGTTGCTGGAGCAATTCATAACATGTTTTTCCATGACGTTTGACCACTAAGACTCGATTGAGAGTGTAGCATGCATTCGCCACTGCCTCGTTCCAGAATTGAATAGGCAGTTTAGAGTCGGCTAGCATTGTCCTTGCTGTCTCTATCAAGCTCTGATTCTTTCTTTCAGCAACACCATTCATCTGTGGAGTGTAGGTAGAAGTAAATTGATGAACAATTCCTTTCTCTCGACAGAATGCCTCCATCCACTTATTCTTGAACTCTGTTCCGTTGTCTGATCGAATCTTTCTTACTTTCAGCTTGTAGAGTGATTCCAATGTAGTAACTAGATGCTTGAATGATTCAAATGTCTCTGGCTTGGCTTTAAAAAACATCACCTAAGAGAATCTTGAGTAATCATCAGTTACTACAAAGCAGTACCAATCTCCAGCAATGCTCTTTGTGCTGACTGGGCCAAACAGATCCATGTGTAGAAGCTCGAGAAGAATGTCGATAGAATTAACTTTCTTTGCTTTGTGAGACTTCTTGGTCTGTTTCCCTTTCTTACATGCTACGCAGAAATCTGGCAGCTAGAAATTCTTGACTGTAACTCCATTCACCAGATCATTCTGAACCAAATGATTCATCTTCCTGGGATTAATGTGTCCTATTCTCCTATGCCAGGAGACTGAATCCCTCTCTGTTGCCTTTGACACGAAGCACTGGGCAGTAGACTCAGTTGTGGAGGCTTTTGATAGATCCAAGACATATAGATCGTTATATCTTGAAGCTGACATTAGAATTTTATCCTCCTCGATAACATACTCCTTCTTCAACATGTAGCACTTCTTGTTGTCAAACACAACCTTGTATCCCTTATCACAGATTTGGGAGACAGAAAGCAAGTTGTTTTGCAGTTGCTGAACGTAGTTGACCTTGTCAAACTTCACTTTCTCGTTTCCCACTTCGCCTTGAGCGGTGATGTAACCTTCTTTATTCCCAGCGAATGATACGTGTCCCCCTTTAATTTGCTTGACGTTGAAAAGGAGAGACGAATTCCCGGTCATGTGCTTGGAAGCCCCACTATCAATAATCCAGGTATTAGTGATAGCGCTGTAGCGGACACCCTGCACATACAAAGGAATTGATTAGTTCAGGTTTGGGACCCAAGCCTTAACTGGCTTGGGTGTCCCAGAGGTATCACACATCATGAACTCAACCCACTGTCCTTCAGAGGATGAGGGCACATCTTTCTTCTTCTTGTTCTCACTAACAGACACATTACTTGGTTTTTCCTTCCATACACTAGTTTTGTGTAAGGCCTGTTTGTGGTAAACAGACGACTGGCTTATGGTTTGAACTTTAGGTTCACTAATAATCTTAGGTGTAACCTTAGGTGACACATCCTCGCTTTGAGCTAATAATCTGTGTGGCCTGTGGTATCTTGGAGGAGTATTAGATCTAATTTTAGAAAATCTTGGTTTTTCATCAATAAGTTCAATAGTGTCTGATAATAAGGACAATTTGGAGAGATATGTCCTCGTTTTCCACAACTGTAGCAGGATCTCCCTTCGACAGTTTGATGAAAGTTTTGATGTGGGGTTGAATTTGGTCGGGGTTTGAGATATGTCCGGTTGGGTTGTTTCTCTTCCTTTTTAGATGTTTCACCTTCTTTAACAAACTTAATTGTTTTGACAGTTTTAACATCTTTCACTTTCATTTTATTAGGATTTTGATGATTAACACGATTAAGGTTCATTGGATTAGGCCTTTTAGGTTCTGAAATAGACATTTGTGAACCTGACCCTAATTTAACCTTTTCAATTTTATCACCCCCAAATCCTCAATAGGTATCTTATCTTTTGATCCCAAAGTAGAATCCTTCTGTTTAGTGACAGATTTCATAGGTTTACCCGTAGAATCTGGATCACTGACCAGAGGAGTGGACACCACATGATCCTTTACTGGGTTATTATTAATTGGTCTAAATTTAGTGTTCAAAAGGATTGCATGTGGTGGCGGTACTACCTTATAACCCAGACCTTCCACGTCATTCCGTTCTTTCACTAGGTTCTGAACTATGTGAGAAGAACTTGCCAAACTGTGCAGTTGTTGTTTTAATGATTCAACTTCCACTTGCAAAACTGCTTTTTCCTTTTTAGTTTCCTCCAAAGAATTAAATAGAACTTGATGTCATTTGATTGATTTAAGTAAACAACCTCGGTTTCCCTTAGTTGTTTCCTCAACGGTTCTATCTTTTCTTTGAAGCTGCACTCATTTTGTTTTAAAACACGATTTGCTTCAGTGCAGGGTTGTAACTCATTTACTAGATTATCATTATGTTCTAATAACCTAGCAAAATTTAAATTAATGCTTTCCCTAAATTTATCACATTCAGTACATGCATGTTTTTCAAATAATTTGTCTTTAGAATATACCTGTGTAGAACCAGACGAATCAGCCATCAAAGCAGTGTCAGACTCTTTGGTGACTGGAGATTCTGAGTTTGTAGCAATAAGCTCTTCTTCAACCAGATGATCAACGACATCCATAGCTTCTTCGACATCTGAAAGTGTATGCTCAGCTATGATGTCTCCTTTACTTGCAGATCCATCATCCAATGTATCAACTAAAGCAATGTTTGATTCTCCCTTAGAAACGAATCGGAAGGACCAGTCTTGTCCTTCATCACCTTGAGCAACCAAAGCCTTAGACTCTTTACTTGAAGATGAAGCTCCAATCTTATCCTTGTCTTGTCGGTTGAATGTATGAAAAGGATTTCCATTTCCAGTCTTCTTTGGCTTTACGCACTCACGTTTGAAGTGCCCCTTTTCACCACAATTTAAACACGTGACTTTGGTTTTGTCAAATCCAAATGTTGTATCTTTAATGGCAACCAAGTTTTGCCCTGTCTTTTTAACAAACTTCTTGGCTCTTCAAACAGCACTAGCCAATGCCCACATAATATTCATGCATTCTAGCTCAGTATCATCAACTTGCTCGTAGTCCTCGTCAGCAAGATGATAGTTTCCAATCTTACCAGCAACTAATCCATCATAAGATTGAACAACAGCAGCTAGAAGGTCCATGTGCTCTTTAGCAACTTCCACGGTGACATTTCCGAGATTCTCGGTCTTCAACTTGGTAGTATTTGCCTCAGGAACTATGTATTACCATTTGGAAACGTTGACACGTCAAGGTGAATTGACCCATTTACCTTAGAAACTTGCGTATATTGACCATAATTTATCACTCATCCCAGAAATCCCCAGGTAAGCATAACTAGTCCCGTAGGATTTATGCGATATGCTTGCCTTAGCCCGAGGGCCTTTTGCCAGGAAAACCAGGATACAGGTGTCTATGTGTCACACAATATTTCTTAGGTTCATAGAATCAAAACCTTGATGAGATTTATATAGATTAGACATAACGTCTAAAGATCCAAGTCATAACATAAGCATAAGATTCCACGTGTCGACGAGAAAAAGGTTAAGAGAGTTCATGTTCGGGGAGAGTCAAAGTTAAGTTTAGGGAGACAAGTAACAATGTTTAGGCAATCCTATGCTAAGGCATCAAATTGCACATAAGAGGCATAGCATTATGTAGCATGAAAAGTATATAATTTACAAGATAGAAATATAATTCTATAAGGTTCATGCATACTATAGCCTAGCTCACCATTTCTAATAACCTAGATCCCTATAGTTATGGGCTCTGATACCAATCTATCACACCCCAACCTTGACGGCGGAAACGTCGAGGAGTGAGAGTTAAGATCGTTCACAGCCACATAACGCTATTAATAATCCAAATATAATTTAAACATAAGTTTCAATTGTCACATTACAAACATAAGTCTCAAAAAAATAAAAGCATAACATAGAATGTAGCAAATCATTCCATTTTATTTATTTATCTAGGTCCATTCCTAGATGTGCAAGCTTCAAAGTGTAGAAGTCAAACTTGGGCGTTTCCTGAAACATGTTAAAAATAAAAGGTCAACAATAATGTTGGTGAGCATTCCATAGTTTTTAATACATAGATTATATAAAAGATGGCAATTCAAGTCATGAGTTAGTGAATAAAGTGATTAGGGATGTTATGAACAATGCAACAATCAAACCTCGACAAAGTTTTACAAGTCTCAAACGTTTAAAAGTATATACGATCAGCTAAGTGTACTTGGATCAACCAAAGCAGGCTTGTCTTGCCCATAGATCTATGACTTCGCTGGGCTAGCAATAGTTAATGATTGCACATATAACGCCATAACATGGTAACCACGAAAGTTCAACTAACCACAACTTAACAAGATAAATTGCCATAGGTTTACAAGTCTCAAATGAGTTTACAAGTGCAATAGTATAAGTTAACATGTTTCACCCCAAAGTGTGAAAATAAGAAAAAAGGGTATGGAAATACTCACCTGGCTAAAAGTATAAGTAATAAGATTGATAATAAACGTTGTTCCAAGTTCAACGTCACAAGGCACCTAAATATATATATTCACAAGGTTAAAGTTATATAATAAGTTTAACGTTTTAGTGGAAACTAGGGTTTTAATTGGATTTTTGGGATGTTAATAATTATAACCCAACTAACATGATAAATTTTGGTTATGCTTTGTGTCAATATATTATTTAATCGTTTTAATACTACGAAATAAAGAAACATTTGTAACAAAGTCTAAATATAATTTAAACAATCTTTTAAGATAACTCTTAATTTAAACAATAATATATATTTGTTATTTGAACAAATAATAATTAGATGAGTTATAACATTATTTAATGTCTATTTTATAAAAAAAATAGTTTAAACATATTATTTGAACAAACAACTATTTAGTAGATCAAAACTATATTTTGAATTTAACTTATAAGAAATAATCTAAATATATCATTTGAACAAATAATAATTTAAATAGTTAATCAACATTAAAAATCCTTTTTTTATAAAAAATTTAACTAATTATATCATTTGTTTTGTAAAAAAAATAAGAACATAAATTTCCAGACAATATTTAGAAACTTCTAAAATTTTCAGCTTTTATAAAATATCTTTTTATAATTTTTAAAAATATTTAAAAATGTTGTAGAAGGCTAAAAAGCCTCAAAAAGAAAATGTGGAGTGGCCCGGGGTCGAACCCGGGACCTCCAGGTTCACATGGGGACAAGTTACCATTAGGCGAGGTCGCCTATGCCTGACAGAAGTTGGATCTTAATTCTTATAAACATAATTACAATGAATCCCCAAACCACATGAACCCTAGATTGATTCAAACCCAAAATTGAACCCCGATTTGAACCTGTTAACGAATGATTTCTTGGGGCTTTTGTTCCTCACATTTAAACGTGTATATTGATGTGTTTAATTACCCGGAAGATGATGATTCGAGGATGAACACGTTGAAGAACAACCGCGACTAGCTTCGGTTCGGAAGTTGTCCAATTGATGTTGAAAACCAAATTAAATTTGTGCAAAGCTTCGGGTAAAGATCTTGATGCAAAGCCCTCTAACAATTCGTGATTAGCAGGCTCTTATGGTGGTGTTCGAGTATATGCAGGTCGCGATGCAAGAGGTCGACGGGTTTGGGTGATTGTATTTGTTTCAAGTGCAATTGAGCGTTGTATTGATTTAGGAACAGATAGACGTTCGATTAGGTCGAGTTAATTTGATTATTATTGATCTTAAATGTTCGAACGGCTATGTCATTTAAGGTTTCGGTTACTCACATTGTTTCGAGCTTGTAACCGGTGTTTAGATGGGTTTAAAGTTCGTAACGGCTTTCGAATCATATTAATAATGCGATTGGGATGATTTGGTGTATTGATTTCGGGCGTTTTGTGGCGTTTTAAGCCTCGCCGGAGCTCTGCCGGTGGCGGCTGCCGGATTTACGGGATTAAGGGTGGGGGTTTGGTTTAGATTTCCTAAACTTACAGCTTTGGTCCCTTAGTTTTCAAATTTTATTAAGTTATGCTTAAAACTACATTTAAAGTTTATTAATTGACAACTTACCCCCCTTAACTTCATTACTTTAAGTTTTTAAACATTCCTAAGATTAGTATTTCAATTAATATTATAAGTATTAATAGCATTGTTCTAGTTATTATCATTATTATTTTTATTATTGTTATCAATTTTGTTAATATTGTTATTATTATTATTATTATTATCATTATTATTATACAATTTATTACTTTAATTATTAACTTTTATAAATTAAAATTTAATAATGATTAAAGAACAAACATAGGTAACCCCTAAGTTTCTTAAATGCCAACAATAACCCTTACAAGAATTAACGATGATAACATTTAATTAACCCAAAAATACACGATGTTACAGTCTCCCCAACTTAAAAGAATTTCGTCCCGAAATTAAGAATAAAGCTAAGTGAACAAATGCGGGTATCTCTCCTTCATATGATCCTCACGCTCCCAAGTGAACTCCGCTCCACGTTTGTTTTCCCAACGGACTTTGACGATAGGTGTAGTAGTTGTTCGGGTCTTCTTCAAGGTTCGATCCATAATCTCTACAGGCTTCTCAACGAAATGCAATGACTCATCAATTTGAATTTCCTCTAGTGGAACATGCAAATTTTCATCAGCCAAGCACTTCCTCAAGTTCGAGACATGGAAGACAGGATGAACTCCGCTAAGTTCAGAAGGTAGCTCCAGTTTGTAAGCCACTTTCCCAATTCTTTTCAGAATCTTGAAGGGTCCTACAAAACGTGGGGCTAACTTACCCTTCTTCCCAAAACGAACAACACCCTTCCATGGAGAGACCTTAAGAAGAACCATGTCGTCGACTTGAAACTCCAACGGTTTGCGTCTTTTATCGGCATAACTCTTTTGGCGACTTCTAGCCACCTCAAGATTATTTCGAATTTTGGAAACTTTATCAGTCGTTTCTTGAATAAGTTCCGGACCAGTGACAAGATTTTCCCCAATGTCAGTCCAACAGATCGGAGAACGACATTTACGACCATACAAAGCCTCGAATGGTGCCATCTTGATACTTGAGTGATAACTATTGTTATACGAAAATTCCGCGAGCGGTAAATGCGTATCCCAATCACCACCAAAGTCAAGGACACAAAGACGTAGCAGATCCTCGAGGGTTTGGATTGTTCGTTCGGTTTGACCATCGGTTTGAGGATGGTAAGCCGTACTTAAATCCAGTTGAGTACCCAAGAGTTCTTGCATCGAAGACCAAAAGTGCGAAGTGAAACGAGCATCTCGATCGGAAATAATGTGCAACGGCACGCCATGACGACTCACAATTTCGTCAACATAGATTCGAGCCAGCCTTGAAACCTTGTACGTATCTCGAATAGGTATGAAATGTGCTGTCTTGGTCAAACGGTCAACAATGACCCATATGCTATCATGACCACGAGGTGTACGAGGTAACTTGGTTATGAAATCCATGGATATATGTTCCCATTTCCACATAGGGATTTCAGGTTGCTGAAGTAAACCACTTGGTCGTTGATGCTCGGCTTTGACCCTTGCACACGTGAGACACTTAGAAACATAAGACGCGATATCTTTCTTCATTCCAGGCCACCAATATTGACCACGCAGGTCCATGTACATCTTATCGGAGCCAGGATGAATGGAATATCGGGTTTGATGAGCTTCGTTCATAATGAAGTGTCGAAGATTATCACGATTTGGGATCCAAAGTCGATTCAAGAAGTACCACATGCCGTTCGGTTTTGTCTCCAGTTGTGACCGAACATTAGACATCAAATCTTCATCCTTCCCTTCGTCGGTTAGTGCCGCTTGTTGAGCCTCGCGAATGCATAACTCGAGGTCACTATCGATTCTTATGTTTTGGAGCATGATAGTAGCCTCGTTGACATCCACATGGATCTCGGTATCAAATTCTCCTAGCGTATCAAACCATTGCCTTCGATCTCGAATTTCTTGAAGCGAGACAGTCTTATTGTGAACCTTGCGACTTAGCGCGTCGGCTACAACATTCGCCTTTCCAGGATGGTAGCGAATGTCGCAGTCGTAATCGCTAATTAACTCGATCCATCGTCTTTGTCTCATGTTGAGATCCTTTTGGTTAAACACGTGTTGGAGACTCTTATGATCGGTGTAGACTATGCATTGCGTCCCATATAAATAGTGTCGTCAGATCTTTAATGCGAAAACCACAGCACCAAGTTCGAGATCGTGAGTTGTGTAGTTCACTTCATGAACCTTCAATTGCCTCGACGCGTATGCTATAACTTTGCCTCGTTGCATGAGAACACAACCAAGTCCATGATTAGAAGCATCGCAATATACAGTGAAGTCATTATTTCCATCGGGAAGTGTGAGAATAGGAGCGTTGCACAACTTGCGTTTTAATGTCTCGAAAGCCTCTTCTTGCTCGGGTCCCCATTCAAAGAGTCGATTCTTTTGGGTTAGCGCCGTTAATGGTTTAGCAATCTTCGAGAAATTCGCTATGAACCTACGGTAATATCCCGCTAAACCCAGAAAAGAACGAACCTCGGTTGGGGTTGTGGGAACGCACCAATTCTTCACGGCTTCAATTTTAGCAGGATCAACGTGAATTCCTTGGCTATTCACCACATGCCCTAAGAATTGAACTTCTTCCAACCAAAATTCACACTTGGAAAACTTAGCGTACAATTGCTCCTTCTTCAAAAGTTCAAGAACTTGTCGCAAGTGTGTCTCGTGATCGACTTTCGTCTTGGAATAGATAAGAATGTCATCAATGAACACGATTACGAACTTATCCAAATACGGTTTACATACTCGATTCATGAGATCCATGAACACGGCAGGTGCATTGGTCAAACCAAAAGGCATAACCATGAACTCGTAGTGCCCATATCGAGTACGAAAAGCGGTCTTTGGAATGTCATCATCGTGAACACGTAGTTGATGATACCCAGAACGTAGATCGATCTTTGAGAATTGAGTTGCTCCTTGAAGTTGGTCGAAGAGATCATCGATTCGAGGAAGAGGGTATCGGTTTTTGATAGTAAGCTTGTTGAGTTCCCGGTAGTCGATGCACATACGAAATGAACCATCCTTCTTCTTCACAAACAGTACAGGTGCACCCCACGGTGATGAGCTAGGACGAATGAAACCCTTATCGGTCAACTCTTGCAATTGACTAGCTAATTCTTGCATTTCAGACGGTGCAAGACGATAAGGTGATTTAGCCACAGGGTTTGCGCCAGGGATTAAGTCAATTTGAATTCAACTTCCCGCACGGGAGGTAACCCTTTAAGATCCTCGGGAAAAACCTCGGGAAAATCTCGCACAACAGGAATGTCTTTCAACTCCTTACCCTTGGCTTTCGTATTAACTACATATGCCATGAAAGCCATGTAGTTTTTACTTAAACACTTGCGGGCCTTGATGCAAGACATGAGTTTGAGTCTTTGGGATGATTTCTCCCCAAAGACCTTCAAAGTATCTCCAGTCGGTAAAGGAATTCGGATACACTTCTCGAAGCATAGAATTTCCGCACGATGCTTGGCTAACCAATCCATACCAATGATAACATCAAAGCTTCCCAATTGCATAGGAATAAGGTCGACGAAGAACTCGTGTTCGTTAAGGGTTAAATTGCAGTCACGTATTACGACGTCCACGACAATAGATTCTCCATCGGCGACTTCGACCGTGAAAGATCTTTCTAGGTTGACGCGCGGTTTAAAAAGTAAAGACTCGAATTCCAGGGACACGAAACTCCTATCGGCACCCGAATCAAACAATACAGATGCATAACGATTATTTACAAGATACATACCTGTTTGGTAACAACCTATTATTGGTATGATAAACATAGATAGGAATTTTTACAAGACAAGAAAGGACTAAAAGGGATTCAACGACGTACCATTCACCACGTCGTTGTTGGCTTGTGCTTGGTTGGCGTTGATGTTGAAAGCCCTTCCACGAGCCGGTGGCACAGTTCCCGCATTGCAGGACATTGCGGACGAATATGGCCAACCTCGCCACAGTTATAGCAGGTTCGGTTGGTAAGCATGGCAGTGTTGTTTGGCGCACGAAGACAGGTAGCCACCAAATGACCATACTTTCCACACAGCGAGCAGACTCGGCATGGAATGTTGCTTGAATGATGGTACTTGCACGTGTTACACATAGGATGTGGACCAGCATAAACTTTAGCCATGGGAGCTTGATTCGCAACCACCATTTGTTTTTGAGGAGCGTTTGGGGCGGTCACAGCGTAGTTGCGTGTCGGAATGAACTTACGCTTTTTGTTTTGAGAAGATGACTCGGCCCTTACCTCCTTTGTTGCCTCGGGTATCACCTTCGTAACAGACTTGGACCCCTTTGCCGACATAGTGCCAGCTCTTATATGATTCTCGGTGAGCTGTGCAGTGATGGTAATTGCTTCCTCCAAAGTTGTGGGCCTACTAGCCACCACGGCATCTTGGATTTGAGGTGGCACCCCCTTGATAAATTTCTCGATGTTACGGGGCACGGTGTCCACCATGTGTGGTAGGAGCATACTCAACTCATGATGCCTAGTGGAATAAGCCAAGTGATTCCCACCATCCTGTTTGAGGTTCCAGAACTCCTCCTCTAGCTTTTGCAACTCGCTCCTCGGACAAAACTTTTGGATCATGATCTCCTTGAATTCCTCCCAGGGTAAGGCCAAAGCAATCTCGGTTCCACGGTTTCTTTTTTCACTATTCCACCATGTGAGTGCTCGTTGTTGAAGAACACTTGTGGCATAGCGAACCTTGAACTCGTTGGGGCACTCACTAACAATGAACGTGTTCTCCATACTTTCAAACCACTCGAGAAGTCCAGTGGCTCCTTCTTTTCCACTAAAACTAGTGGGTTTGCACGAGTTGAAGTGTTTGAAAGTGCAAGCACGATTGTTCCCTTGTTGATTGTTGCTATTGTCTCCATTAGCACCACTATTGTTCCCGTTGGTGTTGTTGTTGCTTTTAGCCATCAGTGTGCTATTGAGTTCAGCAACCATAGTCGGGAGAACGGCGGCCATTTGTCGGGCAATCATGGCAGCCAGCTTACGGTCGGAACTTCCACGCTTTCCATGGTGACGAGACATGCTGGATATACAAAAATGAGTTAGTTACAGGAGTGAGGATAACAAAGGATAGTAGTTTAACAAAGATAAGCTAAGGGTTATAAGGTACACGGAATGATTCCATTTGGTAACGCATTACCATTTGGAAACGTTGACACGTCAAGGTGAATTGACCCATTTACCTTAGAAACTTGTGTATATTGACCATAATTTATCACTCATCCCAGAAATCCCCAGGTAAGCATAACTAGTCCCGTAGGATTTATGCGATATGCTTGCCTTAGCCCGAGGGCCTTTTGCCAGGAAAACCAGGATACAGGTGTCTATGTGTCACACAATATTTCTTAGGTTCATAGAATCAAAACCTTGATGAGATTTATATAGATTAGACATAACGTCTAAAGATCCAAGTCATAACATAAGCATAAGATTCCACGTGTCGACGAGAAAAAGGTTAAGAGAGTTCATGTTCGGGGAGAGTCAAAGTTAAGTTTAGGGAGACAAGTAACAATGTTTAGGCAATCCTATGCTAAGGCATCAAATTGCACATAAGAGGCATAGCATTATGTAGCATGAAAAGTATATAATTTACAAGATAGAAATATAATTCTATAAGGTTCATGCATACTATAGCCTAGGTCACCATTTCTAATAACCTAGATCCCTATAGTTATGGGCTCTGATACCAATCTATCACACCCAACCTTGACGGCGGAAACGTCGAGGAGTGAGAGTTAAGATCGTTCACAGCCACATAACGCTATTAATAATCCAAATATAATTTAAACATAAGTTTCAATTGTCACATTACAAACATAAGTCTCAAAAAAATAAAAGCATAACATAGAATGTAACAAATCATTCCATTTTATTTATTTATCTAGGTCCATTCCTAGATGTGCAAGCTTCAAAGTGTAGAAGTCAAACTTGGGCGTTTCCTGAAACATGTTAAAAATAAAAGGTCAACAATAATGTTGGTGAGCATTCCATAGTTTTTAATACATAGATTATATAAAAGATGGCAATTCAAGTCATGAGTTAGTGAATAAAGTGATTAGGGATGTTATGAACAATGCAACAATCAAACCTCGACAAAGTTTTACAAGTCTCAAACGTTTAAAAGTATATACGATCAGCTAAGTGTACTTGGATCAACCAAAGCAGGCTTGTCTTGCCCATAGATCTATGACTTCGCTGGGCTAGCAATAGTTAATGATTGCACATATAACGCCATAACATGGTAACCACGAAAGTTCAACTAACCACAACTTAACAAGATAAATTGCCATAGGTTTACAAGTCTCAAATGAGTTTACAAGTGCAATAGTATAAGTTAACATGTTTCACCCCAAAGTGTGAAAATAAGAAAAAGGGGTATGGAAATACTCACCTGGCTAAAAGTATAAGTAATAAGATTGATAATAAACGTTGTTCCAAGTTCAACGTCACAAGGCACCTAAATATATATATTCACAAGGTTAAAGTTATATAATAAGTTTAACGTTTTAGTGGAAACTAGGGTTTTAATTGGATTTTTGGGATGTTAATAATTATAACCCAACTAACATGATAAATTTTGGTTATGCTTTGTGTCAATATATTATTTAATCGTTTTAATACTACGAAATAAAGAAACATTTGTAACAAAGTCTAAATATAATTTAAACAATCTTTTAAGATAACTCTTAATTTAAACAATAATATATATTTGTTATTTGAACAAATAATAATTAGATGAGTTATAACATTATTTAATGTCTATTTTATAAAAAAATAGTTTAAACATATTATTTGAACAAACAACTATTTAGTAGATCAAAACTATATTTTGAATTTAACTTATAAGAAATAATCTAAATATATCATTTGAACAAATAATAATTTAAATAGTTAATCAACATTAAAAATCCTTTTTTTATAAAAAATTTAACTAATTATATCATTTGTTTTGTAAAAAAATAAGAACATAAATTTCCAGACAATATTTAGAAACTTCTAAAATTTTCAGCTTTTCTAAAATGTCTTTTTATAATTTTTAAAAATATTTAAAAATGTTGTAGAAGGCTAAAAAGCCTCAAAAAGAAAATGTGGAGTGGCCCGGGATCGAACCCGGGACCTCCAGGTTCACATGGGGACAAGTTACCATTAGGCGAGGTCGCCTATGCCTGACAGAAGTTGGATCTTAATTCTTATAAACATAATTACAATGAATCCCCAAACCACATGAACCCTAGATTGATTCAAACCCAAAATTGAACCCCGATTTGAACCTGTTAACGAATGATTTCTTGGGGCTTTTGTTCCTCACATTTAAACGTGTATATTGATGTGTTTAATTACCCGGAAGATGATGATTCGAGGATGAACACGTTGAAGAACAACCGCGACTAGCTTCGGTTCGGAAGTTGTCCAATTGATGCTGAAAACCAAATTAAATTTGTGCAAAGCTTCGGGTAAAGATCTTGATGCAAAGCCCTCTAACAATTCGTGATTAGCAGGCTCTTATGGTGGTGTTCGAGTATATGCAGGTCGCGATGCAAGAGGTCGACGGGTTTGGGTGATTGTATTTGTTTCAAGTGCAATTGAGCGTTGTATTGATTTAGGAACAGATAGACGTTCGATTAGGTCGAGTTAATTTGATTATTATTGATCTTAAATGTTCGAACGGCTATGTCATTTAAGGTTTCGGTTACTCACATTGTTTCGAGCTTGTAACCGGTGTTTAGATGGGTTTAAAGTTCGTAACGGCTTTCGAATCATATTAATAATGCGATTGGGATGATTTGGTGTATTGATTTCGGGCGTTTTGTGGCGTTTTAAGCCTCGCCGGAGCTCTGCCGGTGGCGGCTGCCGGATTTACGGGATTAAGGGTGGGGGTTTGGTTTAGATTTCCTAAACTTACAGCTTTGGTCCCTTAGTTTTCAAATTTTATTAAGTTATGCTTAAAACTACATTTAAAGTTTATTAATTGACAACTTACCCCCCTTAACTTCATTACTTTAAGTTTTTAAACATTCCTAAGATTAGTATTTCAATTAATATTATAAGTATTAATAGCATTGTTCTAGTTATTATCATTATTATTTTTATTATTGTTATCAATTTTGTTAATATTGTTATTATTATTATTATTATTATCATTATTATTATACAATTTATTACTTTAATTATTAACTTTTATAAATTAAAATTTAATAATGATTAAAGAACAAACATAGGTAACCCCTAAGTTTCTTAAATGCCAACAATAACCCTTACAAGAATTAACGATGATAACATTTAATTAACCCAAAAATACACGATGTTACAGTCTCCCCAACTTAAAAGAATTTCGTCCCGAAATTAAGAATAAAGCTAAGTGAACAAATGCGGGTATCTCTCCTTCATATGATCCTCACGCTCCCAAGTGAACTCCGCTCCACGTTTGTTTTCCCAACGGACTTTGACGATAGGTGTAGTAGTTGTTCGGGTCTTCTTCAAGGTTCGATCCATAATCTCTACAGGCTTCTCAACGAAATGCAATGACTCATCAATTTGAATTTCCTCTAGTGGAACATGCAAATTTTCATCAGCCAAGCACTTCCTCAAGTTCGAGACATGGAAGACAGGATGAACTCCGCTAAGTTCAGAAGGTAGCTCCAGTTTGTAAGCCACTTTCCCAATTCTTTTCAGAATCTTGAAGGGTCCTACAAAACGTGGGGCTAACTTACCCTTCTTCCCAAAACGAACAACACCCTTCCATGGAGAGACCTTAAGAAGAACCATGTCGTCGACTTGAAACTCCAACGGTTTGCGTCTTTTATCGGCATAACTCTTTTGGCGACTTCTAGCCACCTCAAGATTATTTCGAATTTGGAAACTTTATCAGTCGTTTCTTGAATAAGTTCCGGACCAGTGACAAGATTTTCCCCAATGTCAGTCCAACAGATCGGAGAACGACATTTACGACCATACAAAGCCTCGAATGGTGCCATCTTGATACTTGAGTGATAACTATTGTTATACGAAAATTCCGCGAGCGGTAAATGCGTATCCCAATCACCACCAAAGTCAAGGACACAAAGACGTAGCAGATCCTCGAGGGTTTGGATTGTTCGTTCGGTTTGACCATCGGTTTGAGGATGGTAAGCCGTACTTAAATCCAGTTGAGTACCCAAGAGTTCTTGCATCGAAGACCAAAAGTGCGAAGTGAAACGAGCATCTCGATCGGAAATAATGTGCAACGGCACGCCATGACGACTCACAATTTCGTCAACATAGATTCGAGCCAGCCTTGAAACCTTGTACGTATCTCGAATAGGTATGAAATGTGCTGTCTTGGTCAAACGGTCAACAATGACCCATATGCTATCATGACCACGAGGTGTACGAGGTAACTTGGTTATGAAATCCATGGATATATGTTCCCATTTCCACATAGGGATTTCAGGTTGCTGAAGTAAACCACTTGGTCGTTGATGCTCGGCTTTGACCCTTGCACACGTGAGACACTTAGAAACATAAGACGCGATATCTTTCTTCATTCCAGGCCACCAATATTGACCACGCAGGTCCATGTACATCTTATCGGAGCCAGGATGAATGGAATATCGGGTTTGATGAGCTTCGTTCATAATGAAGTGTCGAAGATTATCACGATTTGGGATCCAAAGTCGATTCAAGAAGTACCACATGCCGTTCGGTTTTGTCTCCAGTTGTGACCGAACATTAGACATCAAATCTTCATCCTTCCCTTCGTCGGTTAGTGCCGCTTGTTGAGCCTCGCGAATGCATAACTCGAGGTCACTATCGATTCTTATGTTTTGGAGCATGATAGTAGCCTCGTTGACATCCACATGGATCTCGGTATCAAATTCTCCTAGCGTATCAAACCATTGCCTTCGATCTCGAATTTCTTGAAGCGAGACAGTCTTATTGTGAACCTTGCGACTTAGCGCGTCGGCTACAACATTCGCCTTTCCAGGATGGTAGCGAATGTCGCAGTCGTAATCGCTAATTAACTCGATCCATCGTCTTTGTCTCATGTTGAGATCCTTTTGGTTAAACACGTGTTGGAGACTCTTATGATCGGTGTAGACTATGCATTGCGTCCCATATAAATAGTGTCGTCAGATCTTTAATGCGAAAACCACAGCACCAAGTTCGAGATCGTGAGTTGTGTAGTTCACTTCATGAACCTTCAATTGCCTCGACGCGTATGCTATAACTTTGCCTCGTTGCATGAGAACACAACCAAGTCCATGATTAGAAGCATCGCAATATACAGTGAAGTCATTATTTCCATCGGGAAGTGTGAGAATAGGAGCGTTGCACAACTTGCGTTTTAATGTCTCGAAAGCCTCTTCTTGCTCGGGTCCCCATTCAAAGAGTCGATTCTTTTGGGTTAGCGCCGTTAATGGTTTAGCAATCTTCGAGAAATTCGCTATGAACCTACGGTAATATCCCGCTAAACCCAGAAAAGAACGAACCTCGGTTGGGGTTGTGGGAACGCACCAATTCTTCACGGCTTCAATTTTAGCAGGATCAACGTGAATTCCTTGGCTATTCACCACATGCCCTAAGAATTGAACTTCTTCCAACCAAAATTCACACTTGGAAAACTTAGCGTACAATTGCTCCTTCTTCAAAAGTTCAAGAACTTGTCGCAAGTGTGTCTCGTGATCGACTTTCGTCTTGGAATAGATAAGAATGTCATCAATGAACACGATTACGAACTTATCCAAATACGGTTTACATACTCGATTCATGAGATCCATGAACACGGCAGGTGCATTGGTCAAACCAAAAGGCATAACCATGAACTCGTAGTGCCCATATCGAGTACGAAAAGCGGTCTTTGGAATGTCATCATCGTGAACACGTAGTTGATGATACCCAGAACGTAGATCGATCTTTGAGAATTGAGTTGCTCCTTGAAGTTGGTCGAAGAGATCATCGATTCGAGGAAGAGGGTATCGGTTTTTGATAGTAAGCTTGTTGAGTTCCCGGTAGTCGATGCACATACGAAATGAACCATCCTTCTTCTTCACAAACAGTACAGGTGCACCCCACGGTGATGAGCTAGGACGAATGAAACCCTTATCGGTCAACTCTTGCAATTGACTAGCTAATTCTTGCATTTCAGACGGTGCAAGACGATAAGGTGATTTAGCCACAGGGTTTGCGCCAGGGATTAAGTCAATTTGAATTCAACTTCCCGCACGGGAGGTAACCCTTTAAGATCCTCGGGAAAAACCTCGGGAAAATCTCGCACAACAGGAATGTCTTTCAACTCCTTACCCTTGGCTTTCGTATTAACTACATATGCCATGAAAGCCATGTAGTTTTTACTTAAACACTTGCGGGCCTTGATGCAAGACATGAGTTTGAGTCTTTGGGATGATTTCTCCCCAAAGACCTTCAAAGTATCTCCAGTCGGTAAAGGAATTCGGATACACTTCTCGAAGCATAGAATTTCCGCACGATGCTTGGCTAACCAATCCATACCAATGATAACATCAAAGCTTCCCAATTGCATAGGAATAAGGTCGACGAAGAACTCGTGTTCGTTAAGGGTTAAATTGCAGTCACGTATTACGACGTCCACGACAATAGATTCTCCATCGGCGACTTCGACCGTGAAAGATCTTTCTAGGTTGACGCGCGGTTTAAAAAGTAAAGACTCGAATTCCAGGGACACGAAACTCCTATCGGCACCCGAATCAAACAATACAGATGCATAACGATTATTTACAAGATACATACCTGTTTGGTAACAACCTATTATTGGTATGATAAACATAGATAGGAATTTTTACAAGACAAGAAAGGACTAAAAGGGATTCAACGACGTACCATTCACCACGTCGTTGTTGGCTTGTGCTTGGTTGGCGTTGATGTTGAAAGCCCTTCCACGAGCCGGTGGCACAGTTCCCGCATTGCAAGGACATTGCGGACGAATATGGCCAACCTCGCCACAGTTATAGCAGGTTCGGTTGGTAAGCATGGCAGTGTTGTTTGGCGCACGAAGACAGGTAGCCACCAAATGACCATACTTTCCACACAGCGAGCAGACTCGGCATGGAATGTTGCTTGAATGATGGTACTTGCACGTGTTACACATAGGATGTGGACCAGCATAAACTTTAGCCATGGGAGCTTGATTCGCAACCACCATTTGTTTTTGAGGAGCGTTTGGGGCGGTCACAGCGTAGTTGCGTGTCGGAATGAACTTACGCTTTTTGTTTTGAGAAGATGACTCGGCCCTTACCTCCTTTGTTGCCTCGGGTATCACCTTCGTAACAGACTTGGACCCCTTTGCCGACATAGTGCCAGCTCTTATATGATTCTCGGTGAGCTGTGCAGTGATGGTAATTGCTTCCTCCAAAGTTGTGGGCCTACTAGCCACCACGGCATCTTGGATTTGAGGTGGCACCCCCTTGATAAATTTCTCGATGTTACGGGGCACGGTGTCCACCATGTGTGGTAGGAGCATACTCAACTCATGATGCCTAGTGGAATAAGCCAAGTGATTCCCACCATCCTGTTTGAGGTTCCAGAACTCCTCCTCTAGCTTTTGCAACTCGCTCCTCGGACAAAACTTTTGGATCATGATCTCCTTGAATTCCTCCCAGGGTAAGGCCAAAGCAATCTCGGTTCCACGGTTTCTTTTTTCACTATTCCACCATGTGAGTGCTCGTTGTTGAAGAACACTTGTGGCATAGCGAACCTTGAACTCGTTGGGGCACTCACTAACAATGAACGTGTTCTCCATACTTTCAAACCACTCGAGAAGTCCAGTGGCTCCTTCTTTTCCACTAAAACTAGTGGGTTTGCACGAGTTGAAGTGTTTGAAAGTGCAAGCACGATTGTTCCCTTGTTGATTGTTGCTATTGTCTCCATTAGCACCACTATTGTTCCCGTTGGTGTTGTTGTTGCTTTTAGCCATCAGTGTGCTATTGAGTTCAGCAACCATAGTCGGGAGAACGGCGGCCATTTGTCGGGCAATCATGGCAGCCAGCTTACGGTCGGAACTTCCACGCTTTCCATGGTGACGAGACATGCTGGATATACAAAAATGAGTTAGTTACAGGAGTGAGGATAACAAAGGATAGTAGTTTAACAAAGATAAGCTAAGGGTTATAAGGTACACGGAATGATTCCATTTGGTAACGCATTACCATTTGGAAACGTTGACACGTCAAGGTGAATTGACCCATTTACCTTAGAAACTTGTGTATATTGACCATAATTTATCACTCATCCCAGAAATCCCCAGGTAAGCATAACTAGTCCCGTAGGATTTATGCGATATGCTTGCCTTAGCCCGAGGGCCTTTTGCCAGGAAAACCAGGATACAGGTGTCTATGTGTCACACAATATTTCTTAGGTTCATAGAATCAAAACCTTGATGAGATTTATATAGATTAGACATAACGTCTAAAGATCCAAGTCATAACATAAGCATAAGATCCACGTGTCGACGAGAAAAAGGTTAAGAGAGTTCATGTTCGGGGAGAGTCAAAGTTAAGTTTAGGGAGACAAGTAACAATGTTTAGGCAATCCTATTTGCACATAAGAAATAGCCCACTTGTTTCTCGAGAAGAGATGGGAAACATGCTCAATATCATTTGATTGAATAGTTGACCCAGTTGTTGAAAAAACCCTCCACTTCAATTGGTATTTTTCACGAAAAGCAGACATGAGATAACAATCCAGTGTTTCACTAAGATTTCGAATAGTGGTCCCGAATTCAAGTTGATTCTATTTTGCCTCTTCCTCAGAGAAAGACGATCAAAAAATTCCCAATCATGGTCCTTGCGGATCGGATCATAGCATTATGTAGCATGAAAAGTATATAATTTACAAGATAGAAATATAATTCTATAAGGTTCATGCATACTATAACCTAGGTCACCATTTCTAATAACCTAGATCCCTATAGTTATTGGCTCTGATACCAATCTATCACACCTCAACCTTGACGGCGGAAACGTCGAGGAGTGAGAGTTAAGATCGTTCACAGCCACATAACGCTATTAATAATCCAAATATAATTTAAACATAAGTTTCAATTGTCACATTACAAACATAAGTCTCAAAAAAAATAAAAGCATAACATAGAATGTAACAAATCATTCCATTTTATTTATTTATCTAGGTCCATTCCTAGATGTGCAAGCTTCAAAGTGTAGAAGTCAAACTTGGGCGTTTCCTGAAACATGTTAAAAATAAAAGGTCAACAATAATGTTGGTGAGCATTCCATAGTTTTTAATACATAGATTATATAAAAGATGGCAATTCAAGTCATGAGTTAGTGAAAGAACAATGCAACAATCAAACCTCGACAAAGTTTTACAAGTCTCAAACGTTTAAAAGTATATATGATCAGCTAAGTGTACTTGGATCAACCAAAGCAGGCTTGTCTTGCCCATAGATCTATGACTTCGCTGGGCTAGCAATAGTTAATGATTGCACATATAACGCCATAACATGGTAACCACGAAAGTTCAACTAACCACAACTTAACAAGATAAATTGCCATAGGTTTACAAGTCTCAAATGAGTTTACAAGTGCAATAGTATAAGTTAACATGTTTCACCCCAAAGTGTGAAAATAAAAAAAAGGGGTATGGAAATACTCACCTGGCTAAAAGTATAAGTAATAAGATTGATAATAAACGTTGTTCCAAGTTGAACGTCACAAGGCACCTAAATATATATATTCACAAGGTTAAAGTTATATAATAAGTTTAACGTTTTAGTGGAAACTAGGGTTTTAATTGGATTTTTGGGATGTTAATAATTATAACCCAACTAACATGATAAATTTTGGTTATGCTTTGTGTCAATATATTATTTAATCATTTTAATACTACGAAATAAAGAAACATTTGTAACAAAGTCTAAATATAATTTAAACAATCTTTTAAGATAACTCTTAATTTAAACAATAATATATATTTGTTATTTGAACAAATAATAATTAGATGAGTTATAACATTATTTAATGTCTATTTTATAAAAATAAATAGTTTAAACATATTATTTGGACAAACAACTATTTAGTAGATTAAAACTATATTTTAAATTTAACTTATAAGAAATAATCTAAATATATCATTTGAACAAATAATAATTTAAATAGTTAATCAACATTAAAAATCCTTTTTTTATAAAAAATTTAACTAATTATATCATTTGTTTTGTAAAAAAAATAAGAACATAAATTTCCAGACAATATTTAGAAACTTCTAAAATTTTCAGCTTTTATAAAATGTCTTTTTATAATTTTTAAAAATATTTAAAAATGTTATAGAAGGCTAAAAAGCCTCAAAAAGAAAATGTGGAGTGGCCCGGGGTCGAACCCGGGACCTCCAGGTTCACATGGGGACAAGTTACCATTAGGCGAGGTCGCCTATGCCTGACAGAAGTTGGATCTTAATTCTTATAAACATAATTACAATGAATCCCCAAACCACATGAACCCTAGATTGATTCAAACCCAAAATTGAACCCCGATTTGAACCTGTTAACGAATGATTTCTTGGGGCTTTTGTTCCTCACATTTAAACGTGTATATTGATGTGTTTAATTACCCGGAAGATGATGATTCGAGGATGAACACGTTGAAGAACAACCGCGACTAGCTTCGGTTCGGAAGTTGTCCAATTGATGTTGAAAACCAAATTAAATTTGTGCAAAGCTTCGGGTAAAGATCTTGATGCAAAGCCCTCTAACAATTCGTGATTAGCAGGTTATTATGGTGGTGTTCGAGTATATGCAGGTCGCGATGCAAGAGGTCGACGGGTTTGGGTGATTGTGTTTGTTTCAAGTGCAATTGAGCGTTGTATTGATTTAGGAACAGATAGACGTTCGATTAGGTCGAGTTAATTTGATTATTATTGATCTTAAATGTTCGAACGGCTATGTCATTGAAGGTTTCGGTTACTCACATTGTTTCGAGCTTGTAACCGGTGTTTAGATGGGTTTAAAGTTCGTAACGGCTTTCGAATCATATTAATAATGCGATTGGGATGATTTGGTGTATTGATTTCGGGCGTTTTGTGGCGTTTTAAGCCTCGCCGGAGCTCGCTGAAGCTCTGCCGGCGGCGGCTGCCGGATTTACAGGATTAAGGGTGGGGGTTTGGTTTAGATTTCCTAAACTTACAGATTTGGTCCCTTAGTTTTCAAATTTTATTAAGTTATGCTTAAAACTACATTTAAAGTTTATTAATTGACAACTTACCCCCCTTAACTTCATTACTTTAAGTTTTTAAACATTCCTAAGATTAGTATTTCAATTAATATTATAAGTATTAAAAGCATTGTTCTAGTTATTATCATTATTATTTTTATTATTGTTATCAATTTTGTTAATATTGTTATTATTATTATTATTATTATCATTATTATTATACAATTTATTACTTTAATTATTAACTTTTATAAATTAAAATTTAATAATGATTAAAGAACAAACATAGGTAACCCCTAAGTTTCTTAAATGCCAACAATAACCCTTACAAGAATTAACGATGATAACATTTAATTAACCCAAAAATACACGATGTTACATTTTGACAATCCCTTGCAAGTCAAGAATCATAGTTAGTTGAGTCTTGACTTGGTGTAGGGGAAGAACATCATAATCATCAGCTTGTGGAGATTTCCCTTTGCCCTGATCATGTGTCTCCTCAGCTGGAGCTGAAGAGGACGCGGCTCTTTTGGAGCACCTCTCCTGAGCTACTTGAGTTAAGGCTGATGCAGATGCATCACCTTGTTGATCATCATCATCATCCTTATCATCTCCCTTACCCTTTCCACTTGGTCTCGCTTCCTTATCATCATCATCTTCTTCTAGTCATCATCTGTAAGCTCATAATCATCATCTCCACCATCATCACCATCATCTTTAATCTTTAGGGGCTCACCCTTAGATCCTTTCAACCTCAGCATCAGCTTTTTGATCTTCTTCTCCAACCCCTCAATCCTCTTGACAGAAGCCATCACAAGCTCATTTTGAGCCGTTAGTGCTCGAACTAACGCTCTTTTGTGAGCAGCGTTGTTCTTGGTCAGCTGAGCAATCTGCTTGCCTTGGGCAGTATTGACCGCTACCAGCTGGTTCATCTGGTTGGCTCTCAGCTCATCTGTGGCTACAGCTTTAGCACCAGTCTTTTGAGGCTCGCCAGCTGTTCCTCTAACCCAACAGTGGGTAGAGTAGAGCCTGGTGTAGGTGGGAATTGGGTGGATGTGCCAGCTTGGTGAGTAGTGGGTGTAGTGGTGGATGTGGTGAAGATGGGAGTAGGAATGGAAGTGGGTTTTGGTGGAGTTGTGTTGGGTATTGTGGGTGAGGTGGATGCGAATGTATGAGTGGTGGTGGGAGTGTTAGTTGCTGTGGTAGTGGTGGTGGTTGTGGTAGTGGTTGTGGCTGTGGTGGTGGCTATGGCTGTGGTGGTGGAAGAACTAATCAAGGTGATCCTCTTTCTTTTACCCTTCTTACCATAGGGATGGGCCATCCTCTTCTTCTTGGACCCCTTGGCTATAGGGGCTCCCCCTGAGCTGATCGGCTGGTCAGGTGTGTATGTTGGATCTGTGATATTAGTATTACCACCCTTAGACCCAGCTTGGCGTCCACCAACCGCCTCTTTCCCCTTCTCGGTAGCCACAACCTGGCTACCGACTCTCCTAGTGAAAGGCTCATCATCAGACCCATCTTCTTTATCTAACAAGAAATCCTGGTGGAAAGCAGCCTACTTAGATCCACCAGGTGCAGCTGAAGTACTGTGCGAAGGTGGTGGAGATATAGTAGACGTGTCAGTGGCCTGTGATTGACTGGGGCCAGCATCTCCACCACCTTGACCATCATCAAGGTCGTCATCATCGTCGTCATCTTCTTCAGTGGGAACCACTATGGGCTCAACATCAGAATCACTGTCATCGTGACGCCACTTCTTATGAGAGGGCGCCACGTAATCCTCATGGGCCAGATGGCCAAACAGTCTCCTGACCGGGGGCTTCACCTGCTTCCCCCGATACTCCTTCATCCTGCCTAAAGTGGTGTCATCCATCACTTCTAATACAACAGCATCATCCTTCTCCTTCGGCAACAAAGGAAGCATCTCATCAATGATCATCTGCAAGAAATGTGGATACATGCAGAAGCCTTCCTTGCCTTTGGCCTCGATGTTCTCTATCAAGTAGGAGAACAGCATGCGGGAGAAACTGAACGGGTGGTTCAGTACCAGTGCAACGTATGCATTCTGGATTTGGTCCGACATCTCATCAAATCCTCCACGCCTGGAGGCTATGCACTTGAGGATCACATGTGCCAAATACTTGAACTGGGGGCACATGTTGCTCTTGTTCAGTACACCGGCATTGATGTCTCTGGCGTACTTGATCCTCAGAAAGCAACCACGAACAGTCAGTGGATGCAGCTTGGTTGGATGGGCTCCGTCTTCCCCTAAATCCAAGACTCTCCTCAGGTCTTCTTCACGGATCTCAATGTCTTGTTCGAAGATAGAGCTCCGGACACATTGAGGCTCAACTGACCTATCCACTGTGGCACTTTCCCAGAAAGCCTGCTGAACAGATCTATATGGTGTGCATGGAGTAGAAATGGCCTTGTAGATCCTTGATCTACGCAGGAAGGCAATAATCCCGGTGAACTCAGAGGCATTCCGAGAAGTAGCATCTAGATGAGCACAGATGTTGTGCTTAGTGCTCATAGTCCATCTCTCAGCCATATTGCTGCAACACAAGAAACATATACATTAGATTTGTGCATAAGAGATACGTTGAGTTTTAGCTGATTTTGATCAACTGGTTCAAGTGTGCGTTCTGGTTATGCGAAGTTCAATTTCTAGGTCACGTGATGATTCCTGAAGGGATTATGGTAGACCCGTCAAAGGTGGAAGCGGTGATGCAATGGAAGTCTCCAAAGACGCCATCAGAGATTCGTAGTTTCTTGGGATTGGCAGGCTATTACAGGAGATTCATCCAAGACTTCTCCACTGACGAACTTGACCCGTAAGGACGTAAAGTTTGTATGGGGTCAAGAACAAGAGAAGGCTTTTGACGAGCTAAAGACGAGGTTGACGCAAGCTCGAGTCTTGTTGTTACCCATAGGAAGCGAAGACTTGGTAGTCTACTTGGATGCTTTTTAAGGATTGGGTTACGTGTTGATGCAACGGGGGAAAGGTTATAGCCTATGCATCCCGACTGTTAAAGATCCATGAGGTTAATTATCCTGCTCATGACTTGGCACTAGCGGTTGTGGTCTTTGCGTTGAAGATTTGGAGGCATTACTTGTCCGGGACGAAGTGCACTATATTCACCGACCACAAGAGCTTAAAGTACTTCTTTGAGCAAAAGGTCCTGAACATGAGGCAAAGGAGATGGTTGGAGCTCATAAAGGACTACGATTGTGAGATCCATTACCATCCGGGCAAGGCCAGCGTAGTGGCGGATGCCATTAGTCGAAAGGAGAGACCCGAACCAATATGGGTGAAGGCTTACCAGTTGGTGATGACATCTGATGTGATGACACATGTCATAAAATTTCAAGAGGAGGCATTGAAAGAAGATCGCCTTAACCCCAAAAGAATGAGAGGTCTAGTCACAGAATTGGGTGAAAACACTCTCGGAGTTAAAACCCGTTTTGGATGGATGTGGATCCCTCGTTACGGAGACCTACGAGGGCGAATCATGGATGAAGCTCATAAGACTCAATACTCCATTCATCCCGATGCTACAAAGATGTACCATGACATGAAGAAAGATTATTGGTGGTCGGGTATGAGCGCGACGTAGCGGAGTACGTGAGTAAGTGCCTTACTTGCTTGCAAGTGAAAGCGGAGCATCAGAAGCAATACAGAAAGATCCAACCTTTGGATATACCCGAGTGGAAATGGGAGCACATCACCATGGACTTCATTACGAAGCTACCACGTACAACAAGGGGGTACGATGCCATGGGTGGTTGTTGACCGTCTGGAGAAGAGTGCTCACTTTCTACCAATCCGCCAAACGTATTCATCCGAGAGGTTAGCGGATCTATTTATCAAGGAGATTGTAACTCGTCATGGTGTACCAGTGTCTATTGTGTCTGACCGTGACACCCGGTTTACATCCAAGTTTTGGAAGAGATTCCACGATACGATGGGGACGAGGTTATATATTAGTACGGTTTATCATCCTCAGACGGATGGTCAATCAGAAAGAACTATCCAAACGTTAGAAGATATGCTTTGGGCATGCATCATAAATTTCAGAGGAAGTAGGGACGAACACCTACCGTTAGCTGAATTCTCATACAACAACAGTTATCATGCCAGCATTAGTATGCCACCATATGAGATGCTATACGGTAGGAGGTGTAGAACGCCTGTATGTTGGGGTGACATTGGACAGAAGGAGTTAGGGAGCCTTGAAGTGATCGAGGCTATGACTGGGAAATTAGAGAAGATCAAGGCCTTTATGAAGGCAGCAAAAGATAGGCAAAAGCCATATGTTGATAAGAGACGTAGACCGATTGAATTCAAGGTGGGCGATAAGGTTGCTGAAAATTTCACCTTGGAAGGGTATCATTCGGTTTAGATAGAGGGGTAAGTTGAGCTCGAGGTATATAGGGCCTTTCGGAATCATTGCCCATGTAGGAGAGGTGCCCTATAGGTTGGAGCTACCCGATGAGTTAAGCGGGGTTTATCCAACACTTCATGTATCTCATCTGAGAAAGTGCCTAGCTGATGAAGATATGATTGTACCACTGCAGTACATTGAGGTAGATGAACGACCCAATTACGTAGAGCAACCAGTGGCAATCAAAGAGGTTACCGAATAAAGTGCTTTCCTTGGTGCGGGCATAGTGGAAGCATAGAAAAGGATCCGACTCTATGTAGGAGACTGAAGAAGAGATAAGACAGCATTACCCATAATTGTTTGAGGAGTGACAGGTTTCGGGAACAAAACCTATATAAAGGGGGTGGACTTGTAACACCTGGAAATTTTAAAAGAAAAAAAAAGGTAAAATAACCCAATTCAAGGGGTTAAAGTTGTACAGGGGGCAAACTTTATTATTGTTTTGTTATAAAAGAAGCATGGCCACCCACACACCCATGTACTATCATCTTTCTTTCGGTTCTAGTGTGAGAAACAAGCAGAATTCTCTCGGTTCTAGAGAGAAAAAGAAGAAGAAGCTGCCTTAAGGTTAGTTTTCTAGTGTTTTGGATCGTTTTCGGCTGGGTTTCGGCATTTGGGTACGTGCTTATGTGTTTGTGTGTGTTCGGTTGTGTGTTCTTGGTGTGTTTAGGTGTTTAAACTCGTTGTGCTCTCGGGTTTGGAGGATTTTTGCCCTGAGTGTTGATACATATGTACCTAGATGTGGATCTTAATGTAATATGTCATGAATGTCTTACACTTATGTAATGCTTGGGTGATTTATGAAATGAGAATGTTTGGTTGTGATTTATAATGTTTAATATTTCATTAATGAGTTGTGTAATGTATATTGACTTGATTATATAGGTTTGTGATTGTTTGAATTGATACACATAATGTTATAATAATGAATTCATTCAAACTTGGTTAAGTGAAGTTCACATGCATCCGACTGGACCATGCGCCCCAACAGTGGTCATGCGTCCGAATGGCCATGAAACTGAGTGTCTATGCGCCTAAACAGTCCATACGCCTGAACAACTTCATGCGACTGACTCAATCGCACGACTGAACACTCAGTCGTGCGAATGGATCAACCGCATGGCTCAATCGCACGAATGAATCATGCTAATGGTTCAGTCGCACGAATGAGCAACCCTAACCTATAAATACCACCTAATTCGTGGAAAAACGTAACAATTGATATTACTTCGACTTCAGACGTACCCTAGCCGTCCAGAAACCTCCAAGAACCTGTTCCAAGTTCACAGATCGCACTAGATCGATTCTATATCGTTCTTAACGTTTAGATTCAATTCTTAATTGATTCGACGTGCGTTCTCATTGATTGGATCGCCAATCAAATAGGATTCCGCACTATTTGAGTTGGTATACACATTAATCAGTTAGTATTTCGTGCAATACACGATCCTAACAAGTGGTATCAGAGCTTTGGCTCTTGATTACGTGTGATTCAATCGTTTTTGATACAAAAGTTGTGTTTTTTCACTAAAAACGCAATCTTTTCGTGTCAAATGGTGTCTTGGTCGTCTCTTGCTCATAAAGTTATGGTTTTTCCGGCATACGGCGATTAGGGTTAGTGAAAATTCGGGTTTTTACGGCCAAAACACCTTAAACCTAGAAATTTTCGAAATCCAGCAGCTTCAGTCGCACGGTTGACTCAATCGCACGACTGGACACATTCGCATTTCTCAGACACACGATTGGACTCATTCGTACCTTCGTTCGTACGACTGAGTAGACTATTCGCATTGTTCAATCGCATCAGTTCATTCGCACGACTAGACCAACCGCATTAGTTCAGCCGCACGATTGAACCATTCGCATTGTTCAATCGCACGAATAGTCCAATCGCACAGCTCCATTCGCACTAGTAAAACAGTTTGTTTAAGAGACTAAAGTTAATCGCAATGGAGGACCAGTATTCAGCATTTACAGCAGGGAAAGACTCACGTATTCAGAATTTACTGCTACTGGAGAGTGAAGTTGGGAATCACAATAAACCCCCTAAGCTAATAACTTTAAATGAATTCCCACACTGGAAGCAACGTTTTGAGATCTACTTAAGTGGAGTAGATCCCAATATGTGGGAAGCCATTGAGACGGGGTACAGTATGCCAGTAGGTGCTGATGGAGTCAAACTTACATTAGGTGGCATGACTGATGCACAGAAAGTAAAATACAATGCTGAAAAGAGAGTGTATGTGTTGCTTACTCAGTCAATTCCTAAGGATATTTTCTATCAATTTTCTGAGAACAAGCAAGCAAAGAAGCTATGGGATGAGCTGGAGAAAAGGTATGACGGGAATGCATCATTGAAGGCTATAAAAGCTAAAGAGTTGAAGAAAGAGTTCGACAACTTCTCATCGATAGGTAATGAGAGTTTGGATGATGTCAACGATAGATTCTACCACTTGATGAGCGAGCTGCACACGCATGGTGTCACAACGACCATGGAAGAAAAAGTGTCGAATTTTGCAGACGGGTTGCTAGAAAAATGGGCTTCTTTTGTCTCAAATCTCAGACAGAATGGAATGCTAGCAAAGTTGGACATAAATGATTTCATTCTAAAGCTGAGAGAGGAAGCACTGAGGATGAAGTACAGAGCTCAAAAGTCTTCATATACTCAGAATCCAGCACTGTACAACGCCACTCCACAAGTCAAGACTTCTTGAGCACCACTTCAGACAGCCTTTGTGTCAATCTCATCTGGTCCTTCACAAGCCTTTACTTCAGGGTCAGAAACGTCAGGGTCTTCTAGTACCAAATACTTTGCATCTGAAGCAAATGCTACAAGACTGAAGACCGAGAATCTTGGTAATGTGACGGTAGAAGTAGCAAGAGAGCACATGGATCTCTTAGCAGCAGTAGTCCACTCCTATGATGGACTTGTTGCTGAGAAAATTGGAAACTGCCATCTGGCAGACGAGGACTACGAGCAGGTAGATGAGACAGAGCTGGAGAGGATGGATATAATATGGGCCTTAGCAAGTGCTGTTCGGAGAGCTAAGAAGTTTGTGAAGAAGACCGGACAAAACTTGATTGCTACTAAGGACACTACTTTTGGTTTTGACAAGAGCAATGTGACCTGTTTCAACCATGGAGAAAAGGGGCACTTCAAACGAGAGTGTGTGAAGCCCAAGAAAACTGGAAATGGGAATCCATTTTCATCCTTCACTCGTCAAGATAAGCCAACTAGCAGTCCTACTTCATCAAGCAAGGATCCAATAGCCTTGACTGCTCATGATGATGAGGGACAGGACTAGAGTTTTTGGTTTGTCTCTCCGGGAGAATCCAATATTGCTAGTGTGGAAGACTTAGATGATGATTCCGCGAGTGAAGGAGATATTGCAGTGGAACTCGCGATGTCAAACATTGAAGAGACTGCAACTGAGGTCAACTACAAGCCTGAAGAAGGGACAACTACAACAAAGTCAGAATCACCAGAACCAGAAACATCAGATGCTGCTTTGATGGCTGATTCATCAGAACCTCCTCAGGTAAGTACTACTGACCAACTTTTCAAAAATCATGCTTGTTCTGATTGTAATAAATTTAGGGAAAGCATAGATTTGAAATTTGCTAGGTTATTAGATCATAATGATAGCTTAGTAAAGGATTTGCAACTGTGCACTGAGGCAAACAGATTTTTATAATAAAATAAGCATAGTTACAAAGAAAAGATAGACCTTTTGAATAAACAGCTTAGGGAAACAGAAGTAGTAGCCTTTAACCAAGCTAATGACATTAGGTACTATCTTAACTCCCTAGAAGACACTAAGAAACAAAAAGCAGTTTTAAAAGTAAAAGTCAATTCATTAAAGCAAAAACTGCATAGTTGGACAAGTTCATCTCATATTGTCCAACACTTAGTGAGAGAGCGTAACAATGGGGAGGGTTTGGGATATAAAGTGGTTACGCCACCACCTGAGACCTTGATGAACACTAAGAGTAAACCAATAAATAACAATCCAATTAAGGATCATGTGGTGTCTACTCCTCTTGTAAGTGATCCAGATTCCTCATGTACTTCAAATGAATCTGGAACAAAACAAAAGGATACCACTTCAAAGGCAAAAGTTAAAATGCCTTGTGTTAATCTGGAAAAAGAGTTTGAAAAGGTTAATATAAAGTCAGGGTCAAACAAAGTCAAATCTGAACCTAAAAAGACTATTAATGTTAACAAATCACGAGTTTCATGTCAAAGTCCAGATAACCAAAATGGAAAAGATGTTAAGAATGTTAAAACAATTAAGTTTGTTAAACAAGATAAAACATCAAAAGAAGTAGAGTCAAAACCCAAACATAACAATGTCACTAGGGTGTCACACACGTCTCCACAAAGACAGTTCAATCATAAAGTTGATAGCAGGTCATGCTACAACTGTGGAGAGTGTGGACACATTGCTTCTTACTGTCCTTACTATCAGACACCTAGGAAGAAAGTTGAACTTCAGGAATCAAAACCTAGGTCTTCTAAGAGGAGCTCATTGACTCCACCTAGAAGAACTAGTGAACCTAAAGTTCAACCCATTAGCCAGTCGTTTGTTTATCACAAACAGGCCTTACACAAATCTGGCTTATGGAAAGAAAAGTCAGTCTCTGTGTCTGATAATGAGGATAAGAAGATACATGAGCTACCCTCACCATCTAAAGGTCAATGGGTTGAATTCATGATGTGTGATGCCTTTGGGAAACCCAAGCCAGTAAAGGCTTGGGTTCCTAACCTGAACTAATGTTTTAAATTGAATGTGCAGGGTGTTCGCTACAGTGCTGAAACCAACACGTGGATTGTAGATAGCAGAGAATCCAGGCACATGACAGGGAACAGGGCACTCTTATCAAACGTCAAACATATAAAAGGAGGCCATGTTTGCTTTGCTGGTAACAAAGGAGGTTATATCACAGCTCAAGGGGAAGTGGGAAATCAGAAAGTTAAGTTTGATAAAGTGAACTACGTTCAACAACTTCTGTGACATCTCTTAATTTCGATAAATTAAAAGTAAACTTTGTTAAATCTTAAAAGGGCCTTTTATGCCATTTTGAAACTTTAGGGTTTGTTATACTTATTTGGTGATTAACAAATTAATATAATAATAATAACATTATAAGTGTTATAATGTTTGCTTATTATTATAAAATTTAAGGTGTTAATAATCTTAAATAAAATAATAACTATTATTGTTATTATAATAATGACACTAATAATAATAATATTAATGATAATAATATAAACAACAATAATAATCATAATAATAATGATTATAACAATAACAAAGAATAATAACAATAATAATGATATTGTTATTAATAATAATAATTTGTAAAATTATTAAACTTAAAATGCATAAAACTTTAATTTAAAAGTCAAGGGTTAGTTGTGTCAATTTATAAACCTTAAAACAAAGTTTAAGACATAAGATGTTAACTTCTAAACCGCAGGGACTAAATGTGTAAAAAAAATCAAAAACCCAAACCTTTTCCCCCATACCCTCGTTTTTCCGGCCGCAACTCCGGCGACCCTCCGGCCGGAGTCCGGCGACTCAAAAATGGCCAAAATAACCATTCGGTGTTCAATTTGGCACAAATCGAAACTAGGGTTCCTGTTATTTGGGGGAATTCTGTTTGATTTGCTTTATAACATATAGGAATGGGATTTTAACAGGCATAGGCGCCCAGCCTAATTAGTAAACGCACCCATTGTCCACCTTGAGGTCCCGGGTTCGAACCCAGGCACCTCCATTTATTTTTCTTTATTTTTTTAAGCCTTTATACTTACAAATTAAATTACAGAAAACTTATATTTAATATAAAAATCATATTTTGATAATTAATATAATGATTTTAGACACTAAAATATTTTCTGAAATTGTTTTTTTTAATTTAAATATATTCATTATATATAAATATATATATATATATATATATATATATATATATATATATATATATATATATATATATATATATATATATATATATAGTTATTCCTTATAAAATGGATTTAAAATGATGGTTTTAATTAATAAATTATCATTGCTCCAAACGTTACTTTTAAAATCATGATTGTTTTTTTTTTAAAAATATGTATTTATTTAAATTTTTATATATCTAAACTTTATTAGTTGTTACAAAAGGTTTTCTTTTAAATAAATTAAATATTTATTTATGGTTGGACTTAAAAATATTTATGAACACTTAATTCTTTAAAGAATTAAATTCATAAATTGTAGTGATTATATATAATTACTTAAAATAATTAAAAATATTATTATAAAACATATTTTAGCTAATTAATATTTTGTTATTAATCAAAATGCTATTTTTTAATTATTCTTAGATAATTAAAAAGACTTAATTGTATATTGAACCTCATCATTATTATATTTAATTTCATTTTTAAATACTTAAATACATATATAATTCTTCTAATGGGTTTAAAATGAGAATAATTATTTTATAAATTTAGTTACTTGTCAAAACTCCTTAAAACTATCAAAACCCTAATCATTAATAGAACGTTAAACTTATTATTAACTTTAATCTTTATCTTGTAATATATATGTTAGGTGCCTTGTAATGGATACGTTGGATTATCTTTTAATCTTTTATATCATCTTGAAATGCATATATCAAAGTGAGTATTTCCATACCCCTTTTGCTTATTTCACACTTTGGGGTGAAACATGTTAACTTATTATCATTGCACTTGTAAACTTATTTGAGACTTGTAAACCTATGGCAATTCATCTTGTAAAGTTGTGGTTAATTGAACTTTTGTGGTTACCATGTTATGGCGTTATATGTACAATCATTAACTATTGCTAGCCCAGCGAAGTCATAGATCTATGGGTAAGACAAGCCTGCTTGGTTGATCCAAGTACACTTAGCTGATCGTATATACTTTTAACATTTGAGACTTGTAAAACTTTGTCGAGGTTTGATTGTTGCATTGTTCATAACATCCCTAATCACTTTATTCACTAACTTATGACTTGAATTGCCATCTTTTATATACTTATGTATTGAAAACTATGGAATGCTCACCAACATTTTTATGTTGACCTTTTATTTTTAACATGTTTCAGGAATACCTCAAGTATGTGATCTACTCTTTGAAGCTTGCACATCTAGGAATGGACCTAGTTAAATAAATGAAATAAGAATGATTTGTTACATTCTATGATTTGCTTTTAATTTCTTTGAGACATATGTTTGTAATGATACAATTGAAACTTATGTTTAAATTATATTTGGATTATTAATAGCGTTATGTGGCTGTGAACGATCTTAACTCTCACTCCTCGACGTTTCCGCCGTCAAGGTTGGGGTGTGATAGATTGGTATCAGAGCCTATAACTATAGGGATTTAGGTTATTAGAAATGATGACCTAGACTATAGTTGCATGAACCTCATAGAAAGATCCTTATACCTTTGTGCTTACATGTTGTTTGCATGCTACATAATGCTATGCCTTTTGTGCAACTTGATGCCTTAGCATAGGATTGCCTTATGTATGCTTAAACTTAGTTACTTGTCTCCCTAAACTTAACTTTAACTCTTTGATTCTCCCCGACAAATGAACTTCCTAAATCTATTCTCAACGACATGTGGAATCTACACTTATCATCGTGGGTTTAGTTCCTTAGACTCTATGTCTAATCTATGAAAATCTCATCAAGGTTTTGATTTCATAAACCAAAGAAATTTGTGTGACACATAGACACCTGTATTCTGGATTTCCTGGCAAAAGGCATTCGGGCTAAGGCGAGCATATCGTATAAATCTCATTGTGAGACCAGTTATGCTTACCTGGGGATTTCTGGGATGAGTGATAAACTATGGTCAACATACACAAGTCTCTATGGCAAATGGGTCAATTTACCTTGACGTGTCAACGATTCCAAATGGTAATGCGTTACCAAATGGAACCATCCTCTTTGTATCTTAAAAATCTTTGATTCCTTGAACTGGTATCTCTTCATTCTTATTATACATAATGTTCCTGTTAATATTGAACCTAACTTACATTTCAACTTTTACGTTTAAACACCGTTACACGTTGAGCGTTTCATGTAACTATTTCTATATCTTGACCAACGTGAACATGGATCTTAATATACCCAAAGATATTGGGAATCTAAACCGAGTGGTCCTTAAAAACTTTAAACCGTTACTTATGGTTCTCAAATCTTCTTAAGGATGTGTCCCATAACTAAGAACATGCAATGCTATAGGTGGAATTTCTACATCTCGAGATACTTTGTCTAGGCAAAGTGTAAATGGTGATTTGACTCGATCATTGAATCCATTTACTTGACTCGAAACCCTTGAGATGAGTGATCGCTTATAAGTACGCATGTCCTTAATAAGGTTATGGTTGACCTCATGTCTTGAGGAGTTCATGTATTCCTTTCGACTGTGAATCGAATGTTCACATCTCATTGTGGTGTTGAATAATTTCCTGCCCTTGATTTCGTCTTCCCGATTGAAACCATCCAAGATTTGGACACCACAACAACTTCTGTTATCTTGAACTTTGATCTTAAGCTTGTAAGCATGATTTTTCCTTTTGTTACATTGATGTAACTTGAAATTTTCCGAATTTCTAATTGATATTATTTTCCTTTCGTCGTTAAGTCAAACTCCGTACCTTCTGCACCGTGAGAGATGCAAGTGTTTGAAAGTCAACCTATGACTAAGAACACCCGTATCTCCTAAATGATTCTAACTCATCAAAACAGTGGTGATTCCCTTACTTTGATGATTCTCTATTCGTTTCGATAAATGGTTCCCAATTGTGATTTATAAAATTTCATCCTCTGGATCGGGGTGATTTCCTTATCCCGAGGATTGACTTCAGTTATTTTCTCTGGAATGACATTTCACAAATGACATGATCTCACCAAAATAGGATTGAAACCCGTACTTTGGTGACAAATGTCAATCTTCGATTGTTTTCTTGCTATTATGAAATTCAGTCATCAAGATAGGCGTGAATTCCATACCTTGATGATAATATCATCTTTATGAATTGTATTTGTTCAAATGAGACGACTTCATCAAAGTAGGAGTGAATTCTGGATTTTGATGAAGAAGTTCATCTTGTTATATTTTGTTTTTGTAAAACTTCACCGTTAAGATAGGAGTGATTTCCCTTACCTTAATGGTGAGTTACCTCATCTTATTTCTGTGGATCCTCAACAAGGAGTTGGGATCGAACTTTTTGATTGGTAAGTTAGTGGTCATACCTTGGGAATACACCATCAAGTTAGGAGTGAAAACCACACCTTGATGACTATTCTCATTTCTTGATCTCCAACTTACCAAGGTTTTAATCAAGTGACAAGAAACATGTAGTAACTTGAAGGGTGAACCAATGTCAGTGTTTGGACCTATCAAGCCAAAGCATGATTTCTGAACTTGAAAGGAGACCCGATCACTCTAGGTTAATTTTGATTCCGAGCTTGGAGCATTTAAATTCTTAAATTGATTTCTTTCCCTTTATCCTTATGTTTTGATATGATCTAGCTATATCGAACCATTTATTCCTTACTTATCAACTTTCATTTTGAGATATCATCAACACATGTTTGTGTGATGGTAGTCTTCTTAAAATATCTTTCTACTAAATAAAGACATTATCAACTTGTGGATATGTTTTTTTAGTCATACGAATGTCCTCGACTGTACTTATGGGTTTGATGAATTACGTATGCAATCTATACTTGAAAACTTGCTATCTTGCAAAACATGTTTACAAATACTTTTCTTAATGTTTGCGTCATTTCTTGAATCGCTTTTGAACCCTTAACCTTGAAAATCATTGAAATTTTATCTTGGTTTTGAACAACAAGACTCCTTATTATCCTCATTGCGATGTGGATATAAGGGTCATAAAATTTTGTAATTTGTAGTCATATGTGTGGCATAAAAGAAAAGACATAACTTGGCATGTGTCCAAGTGTCTTACTTTCACATATGACAAAACCTAACCTCCGTGTTCCTGTGAATCTCCTGTTTAACTTCTCATCACTGAATGCCTCTTATTTTAGATGTCATGATGACAATTGGTGCATTATAGACCGATCGGCTGATTTCATATTGACTTATGTGGGATAACGGGTCGAGAAATTGACTTGTATCTATCTCAAATAGTCGTATACCGTGGTATGGCGTTAAAACATCGATCGTTATTTTGGATGACCGATTCATTTTTTGCTTTTAATAATGTTTCTAACCATCGTCGTGAACTTATTCCAAAATCTTCGCATATCGTATTATTCTTAGACCGATGATTGGTCAAAGGAGAGATACATATTTACAAGATATGCGTTAAGATCGTTTCATATAGTGACGGTTGGGATTCTTAAATCCTGACGGTTAACCTTTCTTATCATTATTGGTCTTTTATTGATTTCTAGACATCATTTCACTATGAAATTATATTCTAGAAGTTGTGACTTAAAAATCCAAGGAACCACGGTAACTTGTCATCGTTTTCCAACGTCTCATCTCAAAACGTCTCGCGTTTATTATGTTAAGAATCTTGTAAGATTCCATAAAGTGAAGCGTTTCACCTGTAATCAAACGTCAATCACAGTTCGTTATACACTTACCTTACATTATAATTCCTTGTTCATCTAAGTTCATTTTTAATTTCGGGACGAAATTCTTTTAAGTTGGGGAGACTGTGACATCTCTTAATTTCGTTAAATTAAAAGTAAACTTTGTTAAATCTTAAAAGGGCCTTTTATGCCATTTTGAAACTTTAGGGTTTGTTATACTTATTTGGTGATTAACAAATTAATATAATAATAATAACATTATAAGTGTTATAATGTTTGCTTATTATTATAAAATTTAAGGTGTTAATAATCTTAAATAAAATGATTACTATTAATGTTATTATAATAATGACACTAATAATAATAATATTAATGATAATAATATAAACAACAATAATAATCATAATAATAATGATTATAACAATAACAAAGAATAATAACAATAATAATGATATTGTTATTAATAATAATAATTTGTAAAATTATTAAACTTAAAATGCATAAAACGATAATTTAAAAGTCAAGGGTTAGTTGTGTCAATTTATAAACCTTAAAACAAAGTTTAAGACATAAGATGTTAACTTCTAAACCGTAGGGACTAAATGTGTAAAAAAATCAAAAACCCAAACCTTTTCCCCCATACCCTCGTTTTTCCGGCCGCAACTCCGGCGACCCTCCGGCCGGAGTCCGGCGACTCAAAAATGGCCAAAATAACCATTCGGTGTTCAATTTGGCACAAATCGAAACTAGGGTTCTTGTTATTTGGGGGAATTCTCTTTGATTTGCTTTATAACATATAGGAATGGGATTTTAACAGGCATAGGCGCCCAGCCTAATTGGTAAACGCACCCATTGTCCACCTTGAGGTCCCGGGTTCGAACCCGGGCACCTCCATTTATTTTTCTTTATTTTTTTAAGCCTTTATACTTACAAATTAAATTACAGAAAATTTATATTTAATATAAAAATCATATTTTGATAATTAATATAATGATTTTAGGCACTAAAATATTTTCTGAAATTGTTTTTTTTAATTTAAATATATTCATTATATATATATATATATATATATATATATATATATATATATATATATATATATATATATATATATATATATATATATATATATATATTTAGTTATTCCTTATAAAATGGATTTAAAATGATGGTTTTAATTAATAAATTATCATTGATCCAAACGTTACTTTTAAAATCATGATTGTTTTTTTTTTAAATATGTATTTATTTAAATTTTTATATATCTAAACTTTATTAGTTGTTACAAAAGGTTTTCTTTTAAATAAATTAAATATTTATTTATGGTTGGACTTAAAAATATTTATGAACACTTAATTCTTTAAAGAATTAAATTCATAAATTGTAGTGATTATATATAATTACTTAAAATATTTAAAAATATTATTATAAAACATATTTTAGCTAATTAATATTTTGTTATTAATCAAAATGCTATTTTTTAATTATTCTTAGATAATTAAAAAGACTTAATTGTATATTGAACCTCATCATTATTATATTTAATTTCATTTTTAAATACTTAAATACATATATAATTCTTCTAATGGGTTTAAAATGAGAATAATTATTCTATAAATTTAGTTACTTGTCAAAACTCCTTAAAACTATCAAAACCCTAATCATTAATAGAACGTTAAACTTATTATTAACTTTAATCTTTATCTTGTAATATATATGTTAGGTGCCTTGTAATGGATACGTTGGATTATCTTTTAATCTTTTATATCATCTTGAAATGTGTTGGTCCATGTGATCGATGAACAGTACAATTGATAGAATAGTTTGATCAATATCACATACATAAGCCAAATAACAAACAATTGAGAGATGAATATGATGAATCAAGACATAATTGATATTCAAATGAACAAACTCACTCAATAACAATAAGCACAATGTATTTCAATGAAGTAACTGCTTGAGAATGATAGTTTGCAACAGAATTCCACGTTTTGGGTTTTGCAAACTTATCATGCAAAATGAAATAACAAAAGTATATATAGCAGTCATAGTTTCGCTGACAGTTTCGCTACAAGCAAATGACATTGTCATTTTTATGCTTAATGTGTAATTTTGTATTAATTAGCCTAACTCTAGGGGGTTAAGTGCAATTAGTGAATATTAGTCTAGGCTATAAATAGGTTAATTGTCATTAGGTTTTGGTTAATGGTTGAATGACCAATTGATTGGGGTTTCCATTTTGTACAAATTATATGCAATCAATATAGATCAAAGGGGTTTTATTGTGATTATCATTGTTTGATCTTACAAATCTTCATAATATTTGATTCAAGTGTTTATCCTAGACTAACAATTTGGTATCAGAGCCTTAGTGCTCTTGATTTGTTGAGTTTTGGTGGTTTTGGTCAATATCTAGGTTCAATCAATTCTCATTGGATTATCAGCTGTTTTTGGGATGGAAATTGATTGAATTATGCTTGTTCTTCATTGAGGAAGATTCTACAATCATCAGATCTCAAATTCATTGAGTTTTGGATGATTTTGGATTGATTTTAAGGTGAAAAAGGGTTTTCAGATCGACGAGCGAAACTACAGTTCTTACAGCGAAACTGTGATCTTCATTCAGCGAAATTGTGAGTTATTTTGGATTTGAAGTTGTTTTCTAGAATTTCAGCGAAAGTATCTCTTTGAACGAAAGTTCAGCAGTGTTTTTGATCAATCATCAAGCGAAAGTGCTGCCGAATCTATTTCTGAACGAAAGTTCAAGCTTGTTTCCTGCAAAATTAGCAGCGAAACTAAGCAATTGTTGTCTCTGATTCAAGCGAAAGTGCTGCTGAAATTGCAAGAGAAAGTGTCTGTGTTTGCGAAAGTATTTGTTTTAGCGAAACTGTTAAGCAAGTCTACTTTCTCAGCGAAGTTGTTAGCGAATTTGTCAGCGAACTTACCAGCGAAATTACCAAACTTTCTGCGAAATTATCATGTCAAAATTAACTACTCTCACACTTGCGGATCTTGAAAGTGTTGCTCCTAATAGACCTCCAAGACTCATTAATGGAGATAATTTTGAAGATTGGAAGAGATGTCTCAAGGCTTTCTTTTTCTATACAGATCATAATCAATGGGAATTGATTATTTCAGGTCCTCATATACCTACGGTTACAGTTGGTGATGTCGTTTCTCAGAATAAAGATCCATCTTCTTATACTGAAAGAGATCTGAAACTGATTGATCGTGATCAAAAAGCATTTGATGCTCTAACTCTCTGCTTGGCTCCTGACATCTACAATCGTTTTGCAGAGCATAAAAATGCTAAATCTCTTTATGATGCTCTCTGTGAATTCTTTGATGGGAATGCAGATCTGGTGAAAGACAAGAGTATTCAAGCTGAAAAGGAGTTTAACTCGTTTGTAGGATATAAGAATGAAAGTTTGACAGATCTTACAAATTGATTCTTAACTGTTTCAAGCACTCTGAAGAAATATGATGAAAGACTCTCCAACAGCGAACAAGTTAACAGACTTCTCAATTCACTTCCACCACAATGGAGTCTTCAAGTGAGGATGCTCAAACAAGAAAGAGGTTTTACAGATTATAAGCTGATGGATATCATTAATAAGTTGAAATCTTTTGAGTTGGATATGAAAAGAAGAGAATTTAACCAGACTATGATGCCCACACCTGGTTTTTCTCAAAATGCTGCTTTATTGTCATCCGCTGCAAACTCTCACATTCAGAATCCAATTCAAGGAGGGAGCAATACAAGTAATTTCTCAAGTGGTAGTAATCATGTTGGAAAGGAATTGGGAAATTCTAAGGTGAATGCTGAAACTACTATTCCATCTGAAACAATGGCTCTTTTTGGAATGTTTGTTCAGAGCTATGAAGCTCTTGTTGCTGGTGAATTGAAAGGTAAAGGAATGACTATGGAGGATATGTATCAAGTTGATCCTGATGATTTGGAAGAGACTGACATTCAATGGCAAATGGCAATGTTAACTTTAAGAGCTCGGAGGTTCATGGAAAGAACAGGAAGAAAGAACTTCGGTGGTCAATCATCAACCTCAAAACTAGGATTTGACAAGTCAAAACTGAGATGCTTCAACTGTAAACAATTGGGACATTTTAAACGTGAATGTCCATTACCAATTGTAACAGATCCTAGTAACACTGGTGAGGCTGTGATTAGAGTCAAACAAGGAAGAGAATTTAGGGTGTTTGACCCAATGGAGTTATTCAGCTTTTGTGATGAAGATCTTTTGATTCTCTGTGAAAATCATATAAAGGCGGGGGCAGGTGAGGAAACAAGAAAGGAGGCAAGCTTGTTTATGAATGTGGCGAACAAAATAAGGGGAGTTCGGGCAGAGGTAAAAAGTTTGGCTGAAAAGGTGAGAGCACAAGATGACTTGGCTATGGATGTTCAAGACTTAACAAGGCAGTTTGCTAGAGCTAGTGGTCATTCACATGAAGCTGATGAGGCAGGAACTAATCTTGGAGAATCAGTGGCTGAAGCTTCTCAAGACATTGCTGCAGGAGGAGTTGAAGACAGATCAACAGCAGCTGAGGAAACGGGAGCTGAAGAGCCGAACGAAGAGCAGTGAAGACAGTGAGGTCCAACCTAGGGGGAGTATTGAAGATCATGATAGGTTGGACTCACTTTAGTATAGATGTTTACTTTTCATTGTAATAGGACTTGTGTTAGTTTCATTTTGTATTTTGATAGTTATTAGCAGTTTTGGCAGTCCAGCGAAACTGTGAGCGAATCTATAGTTTCGCTCACAGTTTGCTGTTTTGGTTCACCCGGCGAACTTATGTTCTGTCGGGCGAAACTATAGTTTCGGCATGACAGTTTCGCTTGTAGCGAAACTGTCAGCGAAACTATGACTGCTATATATACTTTTGTTATTTCATTTTGCATGATAAGTTTGCAAAACCCAAAACGTGGAATTCTGTTGCAAACTATCATTCTCAAGCAGTTACTTCATTGAAATACATTGTGCTTATTGTTATTGAGTGAGTTTGTTCATTTGAATATCAATTATGTCTTGATTCATCATATTCATCTCTCAATTGTTTGTTATTTGGCTTATGTATGTGATATTGATCAAACTATTCTATCAATTGTTGACAATTCATTTCTTATCTTGATAATCAGTATAGTTTGGAAGATCTTCTTTGATAAATTTTTTTTTGTACAGTTTTATAAAAAAAAAATTTTAAAAATAAAAAATTTTGCAAAATAAAAATTTAGGGGGAGAGTATAAGTAAATAAAAATGAAAAGAGAACTAGGAACTTGATTTGAGATGATTGAGAAATGATTGTATATCTTCTTGAAATGCTTGTTTTTGCATATGACTTGCGTTTTAAAAATGAGAAATGATAGTAACTGATGCTGTTATCTGATTTACATCTTATTTTTAATTGAAAATAACAGAAAAACAAACAGATTCTTTATTGATATGCTTGGTAGACTCAGCCTGAAGAATAAAGTAGACAGCAGCATAATGATTTAAATTGAAACATCATGCTTAAGAATGTCTGGATTTACGCAATCATTTTGGCCTGCACAAAAACTGAGTCCCGACAAAAATTGGATTGAGAATTGATCTTTCACCCACCATGATACAAATCATATAAGCCATATCTTTGAGTCATGTCTGGTGTATTTATGTGTCTTGTGTTTGTGCTAATCTCCTCTGCTGTACGGAAGTACTGACCTGGAGTGATGATCTCCTCTGCTGTACGATAGTACTGACCTGGAGCTCTCATCGGTACATGATTAAATGGTCATCTCCTTTGTTATACGTGAGTATAGACCTGGAGCTCTCACCATTTTGATCCAAGTAGTGTCAAATCATCTAATTCATCACAGAATGTAATATTCTGTTGATAATCACTTGCACACTAATGCACACGCCTTGCTCTATAAAGATCGTAACAAAATTCAAGAAATCCTGAGGTTGGGTGAGGGTTTTTTTGCCAAATGATTGTGGGGTCCTAGCATTCTAAAGCATTTAATCGAATCTTAATGAATCATCTTCTGCTTGTTGAAAAAGATAGGGCATGAGTTTAAGTGGACAAACATACCAGCAATTGTTATTGATCTGTTTGAAAATTCCAAAAATCATTCAAAGATTGTTATTAGATTCAGTTATCAGTGTGATCTCATTGCTTGTCGATGATTAAATTCATCTTTGTGCTAAAGTATATCTTGAGGATGTGATCTCATGATCGATTCAGTTCTCGGTTATAAAAAAAATAGATTAAAAAAAATGTTATAATAAATGTATATAATAAAAATAAAAAATATATAATAAATTTTTGTTCAAAATTTCTTTTAGGTCTTCCATATTATGCTGTTACAATTTTATCATTTTCATGCATTTCACAGAAATTGGGTACAACCGAACATGGGTTCGCTTGTTTTCAAACACAAATAAACACGGGTTTACTTTGTTAAAATGAAATGATCTAATTAGAAATGTCGAGATTGTGTTTGTGAATGTGTTTCAGATTTTTGCTGTAAGTGATGGCCGATCATCAGTTGAGCAGTGTACCTGATCAGAGAACCTGTTCCTCAAGTTTGCAGAAGATACCGAGCTAGGAATCCTCCTCCTACATCTTCTGAAGCACTCGAGATTAGAGATTTGGGAAAGTTGTTCCAATATCCTCACAAAGGATGCACTCAAAAAGGGGGAGCATATAAATAGGGGGAGCTTATGAGATGAATAACTTTTCTCATCAAATTCAAAAAGCTTTAATTTGAAGATCTTTCTACAGTTGATTTCTCGGGGCTGAATTCGTATGAAGACGTTGATAATGATAGACTAAGGGGGAGTATTGTTGGAGCTGGAAAAGATAGTCTATATTATCAACACAATGAAAGTCAACAAAAGTCAACGTCACGGTCAAAGTCAACAAAAGTCAAACCCGACACGCTCGAGACGAGGAACCAAGACAAGACGTTGAAGATTTAAATGACTAGGAGTTTTATTGTAATAAATATATTTTGTGTGAACAAAATATATTTTATCTTGTTTTTAGTCATTTTTATGCTTAATGTGTAATTTTGTATTAATTAGCCTAACTCTAGGGGGTTAAGTGCAATTAGTGAATATTAGTCTAGGCTATAAATAGGTTAATTGTCATTAGGTTTTGGTTAATGGTTGAATGACCAATTGATTGGGGTTTCCATTTTGTACAAATTATATGCAATCAATATAGATCAAAGGGGTTTTATTGTGATTATCATTGTTTGATCTTACAAATCTTCATAATATTTGATTCAAGTGTTTATCCTGGACTAACAAAATGCATATATCAAAGTGAGTATTTCCATACCCCTTTTGCTTATTTCACACTTTGGGGTGAAACATGTTAACTTATTATCATTGCACTTGTAAACTTATTTGAGACTTGTAAACCTATGGCAATTCATCTTGTAAAGTTGTGGTTAGTTGAACTTTTATGGTTACCATGTTATGGCGTTATATGTACAATCATTAACTATTGCTAGCCCAGCGAAGTCATAGATCTATGGGTAAGACAAGCCTGCTTGGTTAATCCAAGTACACTTAGCTGATCGTATATACTTTTAACGTTTGAGACTTGTAAAACTTTGTCGAGGTTTGATTGTTGCATTGTTCATAACATCCCTAATCACTTTATTCACTAACTTATGACTTGAATTGCCATCTTTTATATACTTATGTATTGAAAACTATGAAATGCTCACTAACATTTTTATGTTGACCTTTTATTTTTAACATGTTTCAGGAATACCTCAAGTATGTGATCTACTCTTTGAAGCTTGCACATCTAGGAATGGACCTAGTTAAATAAATGAAATAAGAATGATTTGTTACATTCTATGATTTGCTTTTAATTTCTTTGAGACATCTGTTTGTAATGATACAATTGAAACTTATGTTTAAATTATATTTGGATTATTAATAGCGTTATGTGGCTGTGAACGATCTTAACTCTCACTCCTCGACGTTTCCGCCGTCAAGGTTGGGGTGTGACAACTTCAAAATAACTTACTTTCTATTTCCCAAATATGTGACAAAGGATTTAAGGTTGTATTCGACAACAAGAAGTGTTATGTCCTGAAAAAGGACTATGTGATTCCGGAGGACCAAGTTTTGATGACAGCTTCAAGATATAAAGATATTTATGTTTTGGATCTTTCAACGGCTTCCACAACGCATCATGAAGTTCAGTGCTTCTTATCAAAAGCTACTGAGAAGGACTCCATCTCCTGGCATAGGAGAATGGGACACATTAATCAACGGAAGATGAATCACTTGATCCAGAATGATCAAGTGACAGGAGTTAACGTCAAAAATTTCCAACTTCCGGATTTCTGTGTGGCATGCAAGAAAGGCAAACAGACGAAGAAGTCTCATAAAGAAAAGAAAGTTCATTCCATCGAGCTTCTTCTTGAACTTCTTCACATTGATCTGTTTGGTCCAGTCAGTACAAAAAGCATTGCAAGCGACTTGTACTGCTATGTGGTTACTGATGACTACTCAAGATTCTCTTGGGTAGTGTTTCTGAAGTCCAAATCAGAAACATTTGAGTCTTTCAAGGAATTAGTAACAACACTGGAATCTCTCTACAAGCTGAAGGTAAGACAGGTACGCTCAGACAACGGAACCGAGTTCAAGAATCAGTGGATGGAGGCTTACTACAAGGAAAAGGGAATTGTGCACCAGTTCACTTCTGCCTACACGCCTCAGATGAATGGCGTTGCTGAGAGAAAGAATCACAGCTTGATAGAGACAGCACGGACAATGCTAGCAGACTCGAAACTGCCTATCCAATTCTGGAATGATGCAGTGGCAAATGCGTGTTACACATTAAATCGAGTTCTGGTAGTCAAACGCCATGGCAAGACATGTTACGAGTTACTACAACAACGTAAACCTAATCTAGAGTATCTCGAACCATTTGGCGCACCGTGCACCCTACTGAAGAAGACTCAAGAGGGAAAATTCAGCAAGAAGGCTGAAGAAGGTATCTTCCTAGGATACAACATACCGAACAAGAGAGTTTACAACAACTCAACGGGTCTAGTAGAAGTGTGGTGTAATGTTGATGTTCAGAGATACACCACACCACCTACTGGAAAAGGACCCGCTTACTTTTTTGACTATGATGGATTCTTTAAGTCCTTCAACATACCTATCTCCACTTCTGACAAAGAGTTAGCAACCAGGATGATGTATGATGTCTTGAACTCACCGTCACTAGATTCAACATCATCTGGTTCACAAGGTAACTCGACTCACCACTCAGGGGGAGCACTAGAAGCAAGTGACTCCTCCTTAGAAGATGAAGCTGTGGAAAATGACCAGAACAATCAGGAGGGACAGGTTCCAATTCCTGCAAATCCACAAGCATCTAACAGTGATGCATCTTCGACTTCGGAACCTCAAACTCCTACTACCTCAGATACAGAACCAAATGTTCATAATCTTAACTCTAAGGTAGTTGTTCCCACTACTCCAAGATCACGTCTAAATGTCTATCATCCCCTAGACAATGTCATTGGGGATGTCAGATCAGAAGTGCAAACCAGAAATCAGCTGTACTCAGCCGATTATGCCTCGGTAATGGAAAAAGGATACATTCATGACGGTGCTTATCGTTGTTTTGTCTCGCAGGTTGAGCCAAAATACGTCAGTGAAGCACTGAATGATGAGGCATGGGTGAGTGCCATGCAAGAAGAACTTCTTCAGTTCAAGAAGTTAGGCGTATGGACTCTGGTGGATAGACCTAAAGGTGCTAAGGTCATTGGCACCAAATGGGTTTTGAAATGCAAGAAGGATGACCAAGGCGTCATTATCAGGAACAAGGCTCGACTTGTAGTTCAAGGATTTTGACAAATTGAGGGAATAGATTACAATGAAGTGTTTGCACCCGTAGCAAGAATGGAAGCCATCCGCATCTTCCTTGCCTATGCATCGTATATGAAGATTAAAGTTTATCAATTGGATGTGAAGAGTGCATTCCTTCATGGTGAAATCCAAGAGACAGTGTACGTCAGTCAACCCGAGGGATTTGAAGATCCATATCATCGGGACAGAGTTTACAAACTCGACAAGGCTTTATACGGGCTTCATCAAGCTCCAAGGGCCTGGTATGAGAAACTCCCAACTCACCTTGTGAAACATGGATTTCGAATAGGTGTTATTGATTGCACACTGTTTATCAAAGAGAAAGATGGTGATTTGCTGCTTGTTCAAATCTATGTTGATGATATCATCTTCGGATCAAAGAATGAAGATTTATGTAAAGAATTTGAAGCAGTAATGAAGGCTGAATTTTAGATGAGTGCCATGGGAGAGATGAAATTCTTTCTCGAGTTACAGGTGGATCAGACACCAAAAGGAATTTTCCTACATCAGACCAAGTATGTAGGAGACATTCTCAGTCGGTTTGACATGCAGAATGCTTCTGCAGCTGGGACTCCACTTGCTACAAACCATGATATAGCACCCGATGAAAATGGTGATCTGGTCGATGAAACCATGTACCGAGGAATGATTGGATCTCTCATGTACCTCACTGCCTCACGACCTGACATCATGTATGCTACATGTCTATGTTCAAGATATCAGGTTAAGCCAAAGGTCAACCATCTGATAGGGGTCAAAAGGATATTTCGGTATTTGAAGGGTACTCCAACACTTGGGTTGTGGTATCCTTATGATGATGACTTTGAGCTCACGGCGTATAGTGACTCGGATTACGGTGGCTGCAAGATGAATTACAAGTCTACATCAGCAGGGTGTCAATTCTTTGGGAGGAGATTAGTGACATGGCAGTGTAAGAAGCAGACCTCGGTTGCATTGTCAACCTGTGAAGCCGAATACGTTGCTGCTGTAAGTTGCTGTTCACAAATCATTTGGATTCAATAGCAAATGCGAGACTACGGTTTAAATTTCTCTTCTACTCCTATTTTTGTTGATAACTCTGCTGCAATTGCAGTAACTAAAAATCCAGTACAACATCCTAAGACCAAACACATCGGCATAAAATATCATTTTATACGTGATTGCTTTGAAAAGAATTTAACCGATGTGGTAAAAATAAACACTAATTTTCAACGCGCTGACCTCTATACAAAGGCTTTTGACAAACCACGTTTTCTATATTTGTTAGAGGTCAACGGCGTTAAAAAGAAAAGTGATGTCATTCCAGATGATGACCATGTGTAGTCCGATGCATTTAGTCTAATGTTTTTATTTTTTTCTTTTTATTTCCTTTATTTATTCTATTTTCTGTTTAAATTAAATACATGTTATTTAGCTGTCTATTAAAATCCTAAAAAAACATAAATCGGTTACGGTTTTAGAATTTTAGGGGGAGAATAGGTCAGTCAGTAACATTAAATAAAACGAGGGAGAAGGAGAGGCTAGCTGATAGAAAGTAGATCGTATCTGTGATACCGATTCAAATACTTTGGAAAATGATAGTACACAGGAACAAATCAAGTGGGACTTTAAAAGTTTAAATTAGATAAGATGCCAAATTTCAAAGTATAAGTCTGTGTAGTCTAAGCAATATAAAAAGAAAAATGATAGCAAAACTGGTTACTACTAAGGTAACACGACGAAAGTAGACCTAGAGGTTGCTAGACCACAGATGATACGTCGGTAGATTCAACACAATAGATGATTAGACCTGGTTGGTGATCACAAGATGAAACTAAGTTGTTCAACTAACTGTGGGTTCTCATCTTATCACTGGTTAACACAATCAACAATATTCCAATAAGGGGTGACGAGAAAATAAACGCCACAAATGTGAGTGGACGACCAAAAATAGAGCAAAGCACGAAAAAAAATGAAAAGCAAACACTATCAAGCTAATAACTTATGTTGTTGGTGCGTTATGTGCAAAAGAAATAATAAAGATGCTCTAACAAGAAGATAGGTTGTGTGCCTCTCTGCTGTGCGATGGCACTGACCTAAGGATAAGCATAACCTAGATATTCTACAATTTATTGTTGTTTGCCGCCTCTCTGCTGTGCGATGGCACTGACCTGAGGATTGGCTTCTCTATGAAAGCTCTAAGAATAGTCTCTTCTTGTCAAAATACCCGTAGACCGCTCAAAAGCTCCTGAGGAATGTTGGTTACCACATAAGCGTGGGATCCACAAATGTTGGTTGAAATAATTAAACCTTAAACTATCACCAGTCATTGTCAAAAATCTATGTATGGATTTAAGAGGACCAGCATACTGACAATCATCGTGGCTACAATTCTTGAAAGCCCAAATCAATGTGGGGATCTAATAGTACCAGTATGATTTCCTAAATTTGCTAACGACTCTAGATGTAAAACAAGAAGTGTGCATCAAAAGGTTTTTGATAAGATGTTCCAACTGACTTGACTTGCCTGTATGATTCTAAATTGAATTGGTCCAGTTATGGTCAAAATAAAATGAAGTTGCCTATTCCGGAACCGAATCCAGTAGATTTCTATCTTAGGATTTACAACTCATAAAAAGTCAAAAACAAGTTTAGTTTTGTACTTCAGCTTAAGTCTTTTATTTTATTTAAATTTAGTCAATTCAGTTTGTTTAATATCGGACTACATCACGGAATTCAGTAAGGGAGTAAATCACCTAAAAGGGTCATGTCTGAGGTGACCACAAAGTGTTTTCAAAAGGTAAATGGGTCACGTCTGAGGTGACAAAGTGTTTAAAAAGGATCACGTCTGAGGTGATCAAAAGTTTTTCAAGTTAAAATGATCATGTCTAAGATGATCAAATGTTCATAATGTTAATTCAATAGTTTAAAAGGGTTTAAATGTCAAATGGTCATAAAGGCAGAAAATTTCATGAGTATGACCCATTCGCACGACTGGACCATGAGTATGGACCAACCGTAGGAATGGACCATACTCATGCCGTTTATAGCCGAATGGACATGAGTATGAACCATTCAACCGAATGGCTTATACGAATGAGCCATTCGGCAGATTGAGAGTGTGCGAATGAACAAGTCGCATGACTGAACTCTAGTCGGACGACTGAAGGTGAGCGACTGATCCAATCGCATGACTGAGATCCATTCGTCGAATGAAATGAGCGAATGAGTCCAGTCGTACGATTGAATTCAGATTTAGTATAAATAGAGGGGGAGTCGGTCGCAGAGACTCATCACTCCCAAATTAGCCCTAAGTCGCACGACACGTCGTTACTCTGCCAAATTTTCGGTTGATCATTATAAATCATTGATTGTTGTGTACTAACTATCTGCACTGATTATACAGGTATATTGCGGTGCAAATCCATCACTATTTCACTCAATTTGAGTCCAAATCTGGACAGTCGGACCTATCCAAGAACCGAAACATGTTTGGACAAATAACCTAACAAAACTAAGTAAAATACTGAAATCAAAGGTGTTAGGTGCTAAATAGAGTGATTGCGAGTCTAATGAACTAGAACACGATGTCTAATCTTAAAAATTGGTCAAAAATTGAATTTGAATTGAACAGCCAGAATGTCATGCGAATGGACAGGTTGATGAACTTCAATCGCACGACTGAGGTGTGCGAACGGCCAAACCGCACGACTGAACCATGCGTATGAGTTCAGTCGCACGACTGGTGTAAACGCATGAGTTTGCATACGTATGAGCCTAGTCGCACGCTTAGTCGTACGTATGAGATCATTCGCACGACTGGATCTCAGTCGCACTACTCATTCGCACGACTTGATCTCAGTCGCACAGTCTCATTCGCATGACAGAAAAGAATGTTTTCAAGTCCAAGTGATTCAAGATATTATTAATCAACGGATACTAATGTTTATATTCATTGTGTAACAGATGGGGAGTCGGTGGACTATGAGCACTAAGCACAACATTTGTGCTCATCTGGATCTGACATCCAGAAATGCTTCAGACTTTTCTGGCATTATCTCATTTCTGAGGAGATCGAGGATCTCTCATGCTATCTACTCCGTGTACACCGTATCGCTCCATTCAGCAGGCCTTCTGGGAAGGCGCAGTTGTTGATAGATCTTTAGAGCCTCATCGCATCAGGAGTACTATATTTGGAAAGGCCATTGAGATCACTGAGGATGATCTCAGGACGGTGTTGCAGTTTGGGGACGATGCTGACTGTCCCACTAGACTACACCCCCTAACTGTCCAAGGATGTTTCTTGTGAGCTAAGTACTCTGGGGACATCAACGCAGGGGTGCTCAACAAGAGCAACCTGTGCCCCCAGTTCAAGTACCTCGCACATGTGCTGCTGAAGTGCATAGCGTCTCGTGGAAGGGAGGATTTGATGAGCTGTCAGATCAGATCCAGAACGCATATGCAGCGTTGGTGCTGAACCACCCGTTCAGCTTCTCTAGGATGATCTTCACCTATTTGGTGGAGAACATTGAGGGGAAAGGGAAGGAGGGCTTCTGCATGTACCCTCGATTCATGCAAATGATTTTTGACCAGAAGCTCCCTTCCTTGCCAAAGGAGAAGGAGGACGCGGTGGTACTCGAGGTGATGGATGATACCACCTTGGGTAGGATGAAGGTCTACAGGGGAAAGCAGGTGAAACCCCCTGTGAGACGACTGTTTGGACATTTGAGTAGACTTGACTATGTGGTGCCAGCGAAGAGGAAGTGGCGTCACGATGATAGTGACTCGGACTTTGAGCCGATTGTGCTCCCTTCTGATGACTCGGACGACGATGACAGTGATGATGGTGGTGATACTGGTCCCACCCAGTCTAGGGCCACTCCTTCAGATGTTATATCACCATCATCCACCCACGGAGGAGCAGAGATAGCGGGATTTCATCAGGATTTTCAGGCTGATGAAGATGACGAGTCGAACGAGGAGCCGTTGACTCGGACGGTGGGCAGCAAGGTGGTTGCCATCGAGAGAGGGATTAGGGCGGTAGGTGGACGCCAGGGTAAGTCTGGGAAGGCTGTTACTGATCCATCTTACACCCCAGACCAGCCCAGCAGCCAAGGGGGAGCATCCTCCTTGAAGGGAACGAGGAAAAAGAGGATGGCTCAGCCTCATGGAATGAAGAGTAAGAGAAGGAGATTTACCTTGATCACCACCACAGCCACCACCACAGCTACCACCACCACTACCACACCCTCTACCACTGTCACCACACCACCCACCACTACATACATCCCATCTACCACCATATCTACCACACCCACTCCAACCACTATCATCTATACCAACCCCAATCTTCACCACCACCACCACCACCACTACTAGCCACCAAGCCGGCCCATCATCACATCCCTCCCATACATCTGGATCACCTCTACCTCCCAGTGGGGTAGAGGAACAGCTCTCAACACTAAATCGTATGGTGCTGAGGCTATTGGCAGCCGATGACGAGAAGACAGCTCAGATTCGTCAGTTGGTAGATCTTACAACTGCACAATCTCAGCAGATTTCTCAGCAGGCTCAGCTGATTGAGCAGCAGGCACAGCAGATGGCTGCTCAGAGCCAAGAGATTGCACAACTCCAGGAGCATAAAGTTCTATCAGCAAAGAAGATAGAGGAGTTGGAGGATGCCAAAAAGACTATCATGCTCAAGCTCAAAGGAACTAAGGATGAGCCTCTGAAGATAAAAGAAAGGGATGGTGATGACGAGGGTGATGACGATGATGATGATGATGATGATGAGGATGAGGATGAGGATGAAGATGATGTTAGTGATGATGTTGAGACAAATGATGAAGAAAAGACAGGGGAAAGGCGGAAGGATGACGATGATGAAGAAGGAGATGCAGCTGCATCTGCCTCAGCTCAGGGTCAAGAGAGACGTTCAAAGAGAAATCAAGACCAACGAGCCTCGTCTTCTGCCTCACCTACTGATGAGCCTGCGATTCAGGACAAAAGTAATGATTAGACATTTATGTATTTGATAGCTTTTGTACTTGAATCATGTATTAAACCTCTGTACTTAATGTTTATATATATATTTAATGGGTTTCTGTTCTGATTATTAACTAATGATTGATGTGTTACATGTCTAAATCAAGCAGATCCAAACTTTCAGAGGGACGAATACGATGTTGCTCCCCTTCAGCAGGTCAAGACGCAACTAACCATGATTCTTGATCTGCAAGGGATTGTCAGGAGATCAGTGAGTTACACCCCTGAAGAGGGGGAAATAATTCATGATCTTACAAATGAGCAACTGGCCGAAATGTTCAAGCTGAATCCTGATGAGATTATCAAGGATGCTCCAACCTTTGAATCAACCAGTGACGACGAGCTGAACGACATTGATGAGATAGAGATCGAGGATGTCACTGCAGAGCACTATCAAGAGTATGCTGACCAGGAGGGAAATGTGGTTCCCAACCTGGGTGATTCGCTGGTCAGTGATACATTTGAGATACTCGATAAAATGGAGCAAGAGTCAGAGAAAATTAAGGAACAAGCCCAAGCCTCAGACGTCGGTGTTAACATCCGAAAGGCAGAATGGGCTGCATGTTTTGAGGAGATCCGAGCCTAACGCACTGCTCCTAAACCGAATGTCTACACCAAGCTCTACAAAGTGAAGAAACATCACAAGGTGTCAGGCAAGATTATCGCGTGGGCCCATTTTGAGGATCTTAACGTATACGCGATAAAAAGAGAGAAGGGTATTGAGTACTTTAGATTCCCACATGATCTAAAGACTCTACCTGGTTTTGAGCTCAACCAGCTGGCCAGACTGAAGCTGCTATATGCTGATCCAAGAAAGATGTCAAGCTGGTTTAAGGCTGCATTAAAGAAAGAGTACCACACCAGATGGGTCAACTTCAAACCTCAACAACCTACGAGGTATATTCGAAGGTCTGAGGTTGATGCCATAACTTGAAAGCCTAGAATAGTGCTGAAGTGGAGTCCTCCGCGCACCATGTCCAAGATCCCACTACGGGAAATGCCATAGGACTTCACTCCACACTTCAAATGGTGGTACTATGATTGGAGGACAGGAGAGGCAGTCATAGTCTTAAACAAAGAAGGAAAAATGGATACTATCAGGGTATTTGACCCGATGTGGCTCACAAACTTGTCTGCAAATGATGTCTACACATTATACAAGTGGCCACTATTCTATGACTCTCAAGATATTGTACAAGCTCTACAGTTTCAGAACGTTATAAGACTTTGCTTTGCATTTGAGATACACGCAGGAGTCACAAAAGAAGAGAAGTACAAAAAGTATGAAAAGGTAATGAAGAAGAAAGACATTAGATAGATCTAGGTCCAAGGGGGATTTTGTTGATACATATGTACCTAGATGTGGATCTTAATGTAATATGTCATGAATGTCTTACACTTATGTAATGCTTGGGTGATTAATGAAATGAGAATGTTTGGTTATGATTTATAATGTTTAATATTTCATTAATGAGTTGTGTAATGTATATTGACTTGATTATATAGGTTTGTGATTATTTGAATTGATACACATAATGTTATAATAATAAATTCATTCAAACTTGGTTAAGTGAAGTTCACATGCGTCCGACTGGACCATGCGCCCTAACAGTGGTCATGCGTCCAAATGGCCATGCGACTGAGTGTCTATGCGCCTAAACAGTCCATACGCCTGAACAACTTCATGCGACTGACTCAATCGCACGACTGAACACTCAGTCGTGCGAATGGATCAACCGCATGGCTCAATCGCACAAATGAATCATGTAATGGTTCAGTCGCACGAATGAGCAACCCTAACCTATAAATACCACCTAATTCGTGGAAAAACGTAACAATTGATATTACTTCGACTCCAAACGTACCCTAGCCGTCCAGAAACCTCCAAGAACCTGTTCCAAGTTCACAGATCGCACTAGATCGATTCTATATCGTTCTTAACGTTTAGATTCAATTCATAATTGATTCGACGTGCCTTCTCACTGATTGGATCGCCAATCAAATAGGATCCGCACTATTTGAGTTGGTATACACGTTAATCAGTTAGTATTTCGTGCAATACACGATCCTAACACTGAGGCTGCATAAGGGGAGTTCTAGAACCCCATTTTAATGTTTTTAACTTGTTTTGGGGCTAAGAATGCATGTTATGAAGTTTTATAAAGCTTAGGTGTGTACCCGTATGTATGTGTTTGCCCTGTTTTGGGTGGTGTATGTTCGGGATGATTTTGGGTGATGTTCTTGATTGTATGTTTTTTTTTATGCTTAGTATGTTAGAAATGAGGCTTAGAACATGTTAGGATGATGATTGGGGTCTGAAAATGATATAAGTCAAATAACAACTACCCATGCGCCCACATAATGCTCATGTGCCTAGAAACCTGCCCAGGCGCCTATGTGTTGCCCAGGTTCCTAAGAGCCCATGCACCTACTTCCCATGTGCCTAAGTTTTTTCCACACGCCTAAGTTCCCATACGCCTGCATAGTGCCCATGCTAGAGCCTGCCCATGCGCCTAAGTGTTTCCATGCGCCTAAGTGGCCATGCGCCTGCATAGTTTCATGCGCCTTCATAGTTTCATGCGCCTAATGCCTAAGAAAATATTCTGAAATTTTTGGGGAAATGGATTTAGCGACTAAGACTCGGTATGTTTTTGGTGATGATGTATGTTGATGTTATGCATGTTTTGGTATGTTCTCTTTATGTTCATTATTATGTATTATTGTGTGACCTTACGCGGTGTGTTTATGCTATTGTACGGAAAGTATTATCTTAATGAAGCGAAAGATTAAAGATAATGAAAGTGGAATATAATGAATGAACGAATGAAAGTCTTGCAAGCAAAATGTAAGGAGGTTCACAACTCCATGAGAGTTGTTAGCTCAACTGTGTGTTTTATAGCGTGCGATCTTGGCTAACCTATGAGGAGACACACAGGGGGAGTCAGTCTTGGTGATTGCTCCATACGTGCGATATGGGATCCTTGTCGCTTAACCCTAGATGAGATTTGTGCCCAAGAGGGGGGTTTAGCATATGACAGGATCTAGATAGAAGTGAAAGATAACGATGAATGTACGAAACATGCAAAAACGAATGATGACGGAAGATAATAATAAATATGTACAATTATTGCTGGGGATGACGGAATGATGACGCGGTGTGTATGTACAATGTATGATCACGTGCGAAAGTAAACAAAATGTTTTAAACAAATGGAAGGTAATATATTTTTATAAAACTAGAACTCATTCAGCAACGATTACTTTTATGCATTATTCACTTGGCAAGTAATTATTGCTGGGGATGGCACGGGGGTGAAACTACTTGGCGAATTAAGACTGGCATTCGTTTTATGCAGAAATGATATTTTTGTGTTGTAATACAACTAAACGATATTTTGTAACTATAACAATGATGTATTATTTGGCAAAAGTAATTATTAATGCATGAAGTGGTTTTTGTTATATTATTTCGTTGCGATGTTTTTGTTAATTCTAGTAAGTCTTAACGTGTTTTTTTAAATATTATACGCGATGAATGTCCAACTGTAAGTGTTCCAGGAACGGTGCCTTACACAACCTATCTTGGAAGAACTTGAAACCAAAACTCCAAGTAATGCAAGTGAAAAGCAAAGGCAACATGTTGCTGTTGAAGAAGCAGCCAAGAGATACATACCACCACCACCCTATGTTCCACCACCTCCATAACCTGGTCATTTAAGACAACAATGAATGGAGGCACAAAATGCAAGTTCGTAGGGTTGTTCAAGCAACTTTACATTAACATTCCATTGGCAGAAGCCTTAGCTCGAATGCCAAATTATGCCAAATTCTTAAAGGGGGTGTTGTCAAACAAAAAGAAACGGGAGGAGTTATCACACATACTTTTAAATGAAGAATGCTAAACAATTCCTCAAAACAAACTACCTTAAAAGATGAATGGTCCATGGAGCTTTACCATACATTGCTTAATAGGATATATGTATGTTAGTAATGCCTTAGCTGACTTAGGTGCTAACACTAACCTCATGCCTTATGCATTTTCGAAAAGTTAAACATAGGTGGCCCTAGACCGACTTGTTTGAGTATCCGGTTAGTTGATCGTCATCAAATATCCGAGGGGCATCCTAGAAAATCTTCTTGTTAAAATCAACAAATTCATATTTCCTATTGATTTTCTGATCCTTGGCATGGATGAGGACAAGAATGTTCCTCTCATGTTAGGTCGACCATTCCTAGCAACCGCTCGAGCTCTCATTGATGTTTGCACCAGCACACTTACACTTTGGATGACACCCTACACTTCGAGTGGATCGACGTAGGACCCCCCCTTGGACCTCCTTTATTACATTGATGTTTTTCATTCAATCATAAGTTGTCATTTGAGAGAACTCTCAAAAATAAAGCTTGCAACAAACAATTAATAAAAGTCAAAACGAACGAATCCATCTGTGAGGAACAAGCCATTCCAGAACCAGAAGTTGAAGAAGCATCATCTCATCAACTTGTTTAAAACACGCATCAAAGGTTGTGGGTCTGAACACCATACATTAGAAATTGATTGCAAAAGGTTCCTTGAGAGGTGATGTTCAAAAATATAATAAAATCATTGTATAGTTTATCTCGTACAGAAATCTTAACAAATCCAGCCTTCTTTTGTAAACATTAAACATTAATATTTATGATAAAAGTTTGTTTGTTATTATTAGTATGTTATTTTTCATTTATGAGACATTAGACTCGACATTCTTTTTCAAGCATGACGCATTTTTAGCATCCTCGAAAGACAATGAAGAACGTGAAGGTTTACTATTTATACTTCACATTTAAATTCTCTTCGAGGATCATTAATTGTAACACCCTATCGTAACGTATTATTGTTTGGACTATGCTATTTGATAGCTTTTTGTGTTTTCACATTTGTTCATTTAAACTATTGATTTTCTTGCTCCACAGACACTTTATGATATTGAATTAGATACTACTAGCAATCCTTATAAATAGTAGCAATCCTATTGAAAATATATCACATGTACCTTATAAGTAGAAAAAGAAACAAAATCTAATATTAACAGAGGTATGCTTAATGATTTGTGGCAGGATGTCATGAGCAGGAGGCAATGTTCGACCATTGCATGTGCCAGCTTTGGTGAGAGGCTGTTCTTTCTTTTTCATGGCTAAGTTTTTTGTTTATTTAATTACTTATAGCTACTTTCACGTCCATTTGTTTTCTTTTATAAGTTATAACTTTTTAACTTACAATCAGATTCCTAAACTGCCTACTTCAAATTGATCATATCGATTAAATTAAATAAAATTTACAAAAACCATTTAACTTACAATCAGATTCCTAGATCAAATGAAGGAGAACCCAAAAAATCCAAATCTTGGATTTTCGGTTTTTCATTGGTAATGTTTGATCTGGATCTCAATTGTTTGGAAGCTTCCTCCTCCAATGCATCAAGATCAATCCCTTGATAGAACTCGTCGTCGTCATATCCATCAATCTGCCACGTCATTTCTTTACCAGCAGTTTCAGGTTTCAAAAAATTTTCCTTTTCCAAGTTACGCACCGGAAGGGACCCACACCCACCTTCAGAAAAACTCGACTTTCGTCTTTTAGCGTCCTTGGTGGTGCCCACAGAGTTCGCAGACAACCTCTTGGTAGTCAGATGGGTAGATGACGAATCCCCAAATGGACCTGTTGTCCCTGCTGCACTTCCCTCATCATCCACTGGAATGTCAGGACTGAAATCCACTATTGGTGATTGAGTGAGTAAAGACCGTCTGCAATAGAAACATGCCACAAACTAAGTAACTTATGTGCAGCAATCCATTACACATAGCAAACTTTGATCCA
>CM046032.1:11534706-11537206 GCA_025215565.1 Flaveria ramosissima | reverse complement strand
ACATATGTACATATATATATATATACATATGTAGACATATATATAATATATATATATATATATATATATATATATATATATATATATATATATATTATATATATATACATATGTACACATATGTAGACATATGTACACATATGTAGACATATGTACAATATGTACATATATATATATACATCTGTAGACATATATATATATATATATATATATATACATATGTACACATATGTAGACATATGTACACATATGTAGACATATGTACACATATGTAGACATATGTACACATATGTAGACATATGTACACATATGTAGACATATACACACATATGTATACATATACATATATATACATACATATATATACATATACATATATATATTATATATATATATATATATATATATATATATATATATATATATGTATGTATATGTATGTATACACACACACACTCTCTCTGAAATCTTGCATTATATCATATTTATCCAACCAAAAAAACTAATATCAATTATACCCGTTCAAAATGCTTAAATTTTCAGATTTACCCCTTTTATAATATACAATAAATGATATGACCATTATATCCTTCTCTTTCTCCTTACACTCTAAACTCTGATCTCCTAATACAAATTCTAAAGAAACCATATATATCATTAATGTTGAAAACGGATAACTCTGTGCTGGGAATAAATGATATTATAACAAGTTTAAAAGACGTATGAAATTATAACAAATTTAAGCTATGGAACAATTTTGAAACTTGGTTAGTAATACTGTTTAGTGACATTGCCACAGATTATACTGCAAATCGTGAATATTCAACAAAAAAGGGAAGTTTGCAATAAATAGCAACACATAACTTTAAATCTATTTAACGTTCATTAGGAAAAAATTTCAGGTATCCTTGTTAATAAACAGTGTTGTAAAAATCGTAAGGCGCTAGTCGAGCGGTGAGGCATTGACTAGCGATTAATCAGATCGGAATTTTATATATAAATTTCAGTTTTATAGATAAATACCCAAATTTTATATGTATTTTTTATAAAAATATTCAGTTTTATATACATATGTACACATATTTGGCCAGAGTCTCTAAGTTTCGGTCGTAATTTCCCACATTTGGCCGGAATTTTTACAGGTCGCCGGGATCTACGAACTTTTGGCCGACCAGGACCGCCTAGGTCCGATTTTGATCAACTTTGACCAATTAGCGACTAATGGCCCAATCAAATTGAAAAAAAGGGGGTGGTTTAGAAAATGGACCTATAAATGGCCATCATGTCACATTGAACGGTTTCTTCCTGTGTGGTTGCCATTGTGGGATCTATTCTGTCATCTATGAAACTACCACCATAAGAATCTTCTCCATTGTCAACTTCCTCATCATCATCAGATGCTCCTGAAGATGCCCTGAGATTTTATCAACAAATAAATTGGATTTAATAACATGTTCAAGCACTTTGATGGATGAGAATGAGATGTCCATCATCCACATTAATGATCCAAAATAGTAAAATAACATTCTATAGAAATCAAAATGTCAAATAACAGATGAATATAACATTATTGATTTAAGCATATGTGCATACTCGGCTTCATCATCAATAAAAACACAGGCATCCTTTAACAGCTTCCTGCCACCTGGAAAACAAAATAGATTCTAATTGGCACTAAATTTATAATGCATGAAATCCATTGTGGTTTTTTATGTGTATTTTAGAGGGAATTTATTTAACTGAACAGCAAAAACAATTTAATCAGACATTAATAATCGCTTTCCCCTAAAACCAAACACCCCCTATATAAATGCTAGCTTCGAGATTAAAACCAAACAAAAACAATTTACCTCTACCATGCTTATCAAATTCATGATCCAGTGGAGCACAAGATCTACCACCGGAAACTGATGAACGACCTACAATTTCTTCTTTCCCGCTTTTGATATCACAAAACTTTCTCAACCTTTTAAGCTTTTTCTTCGGTTGACTGCCTGATTTTTCACCAGAACTTAAAATCCAATCTTTACTACAACTTTTATCAGAAAAGTTTGTCAAAGGTGTTTGGAATCCTCCCAGAAAGTTGGAACCAGAAGCACACTTTTCTATAGAAGAATTCAGTGAATTAATTTGTGGAAGTTCTATTTCTTTCTCAGGAGTACTCTCCTTAACTACCTCATCATTTTTACTTTGAGATAAAGATATGGTGGTATTATCAAGATCCAGAGTCGCATAATAACCTTCCGCTGTATTTGAAGTGCCTGCAAAATCTCAAATATGGAATAAGTTCAAGATTGTTCATCATCAAATATAGCAATTAGAAGTGTGAAAGCAGGTCAATTTTTGCAAACAGGCTTTTTGTCCACATTTGTCTATATAAATGATTAATGTCAAGTATGAATGCAGATACTACATTTTTCTAAAAATTTAAGGCTTAACATTTCTATTTACGTGGTTTTATGCATTATACATGAACTTTGGGTGATTTTAACCTGTTTGA